>BPLQ01003570.1:0-170299 GCA_021605075.1 Caerostris darwini
AATTAATGAATATTTTGACATCAAATTTCACACAGATGTCAAGGACAGTGCCAATAACCCAAAGAGAAAAAAATTGAAATACCATATGCCCAGGAAATTTAAAAGGAAAACCGGTCTTACTTTTTGGACACAGTAGTATATATATAATGTATATGTTGCAGCTTAACTTATAACATTTAGAGTGGTATTTTTTCATCTAAAAAATTTTGTTACTTATTTTTAAGTAAATGAAAACCGTATTACCCATAAAATAACGGGTGTTAGTTTTCGAAAGTAGAGTTTTTTGTTTCCTCGATTTTCTGTTCTGTACCGTTTTAATGTTTCTTATTGGTTAATATTTTTTTTAAATATTCTTTCATGAGCCACTCATATTGGTTTATTTAAATTTCTTTACGAATTTTTTTTTTTTTTTTTTTTTTTTACAATATTTTAAATTTCTTTCGCGAGCTTTTTTATACATAATATTTATTTAAATTCTTTTCACAAACTTGTAATTGTATTACTGTGTATAAAAAGTAAGACCAATTTTCGTTTTAAAATTCCCGGGGCTTATAGAATTTCAATTTTTTTTCTTTCTTTTCTTTGGTTGCTGGCACTGTCCCTGACATCTGTGCGAAATCTGACGTCTAAATATTCATTAGTGCTTGAGTTACGCTTGGCTTTGTGAGACGCTAAAACTGATTCCGGCGATTTTTGAAACGGCTGAATGAATTGAGCAAAGGACTTGCATCGCCGCGTGCTTTGAAGGTCAACCCTGCCGATGATTTTTTAGCATACATTGAGGATTGGGGAAAAAGTTGACGTAAGTGCATTGTGTCCGGAGGGGATAACTTTGAAGGCGATGAAATAAATTTGGAGGAATAAATAAAGAGTTTTTGAAAAAAAAAATTTCTTATTTTTGGGCACAGTAGTATATACGTATTAGCAGAACCCAGCATACGTTGTCCTGCCAAAATAAATGCATTGTAGAAAATTACATATCGTGAATATTTTACATGTTCCAATATATGTGCATACTAATTTTCATGAATATCGTTTGAACGGATCGTATATAAGATGAAAGGCTGCAGCACCATCTGGTAGCAAGTTACAATAAAGTGGATACCACGAACCTATTTTCCATACTCGAATGCATATTTTTATCAATTTTCATAGCGATTGGCTAAACGATATAGAAGTTGATAGACTGCAGCACCATCTGGTGGCGACTTACAGCAAAGGGGATAGCATAAAAACATTCTCCATGTTTTGTCAAACACAGACAAAAAATTTCATAAAACCGGTCAAGTCGTTTAAGAGGAGTTCAATGAAAAACACACGCACGGAATTATGTTGATTGCAGGGCCACCAATTGGGTTCACTTGTGAATCTAAACCCTTCAGGGACCCACTCAAACAAACACAAAACATTTAATCAAAACAGATCCAGCCGTTTAAGAGAAATTCAGTGACACACGCATGTACAGAAGAATTATATATATATATATTATTTTTAAGTAAATTAAAACCTTATTACCCATAAAATAACCGGTGTTATTTTCAAGAGAGGAGTTTTTAGTTTCTTCAATCATTTTTATTTTTCCTTGACCAATTTAATGTTTCTAAATGGTTAATTTTTTTAAAAAAATTTCATTCATGTTGGTTTATTTAAATTTCTTTCACGAATTTTTTTACACATAATATTTTAAATTTCCTTCTCGAGCTTTTTATACATAATATTTATTTAAATTTCTTTCACCAGCTTGTAATTGTATGTTGTAAAGTTGTTCGAAAAGATCGTCTGGTGAAAGGAAAGACAATTTTATTTCAAGTGGAAAAAAATCGTCTGGTGAAAGTAAAAACAATTTTATATCAAGAAAAAAAAATCGTTTGGTGAATGCAAAGACAATTTTATTTCAAGAAAAAATCGTCTGGGGAAAGGAAATTTTATTTCCTGAAAAAAAAAAAAAATGTCTGGAATTCGATATATATTTTATTTATTATTTTTCTTTTAAGTTTATTGCTGCGCTTTTTGTTCTTACATTAAATTCTAAATTTTTTGTGTAAGCTGTATATCAGCCCAACCAATTATTTATTATTTATTTATTTATTATTTTTTACTGATCACAGCTTTTCACGCGGCTAAATAGTGTCTAGATTTTGCAAATTAACTAGACCCAGGAAACTAATAAAAAACATTTTTTGGGGCTGACCAAAAAAAAAATTGAAAAATTGTCCCTTTTAACTTTTTTTTTTTTCCACGTTATAAGATAATCTCTTCAACCTTTTGATATTAATCTCATTTATTTATTTATTTTTTGTTTTTTTTTTTTTTTTTAAATTTAATTAATATTTTTTTACAATGTTGTAGCCACTACAATTACTTTTATAAAAAAAAATTGCAAATGATGCCAAGTTTTGCAAATTGGCTAGGCCTAGAAAACTCACAAATTTTGGAAGTCATGAAAAAAAATTTGAAAATTGTCCCTTTTTAACTCTTTTTTCACGTTATAAGATAATCTCTTCCACTTTTTGATGTTAATCTCATTTATTTAAAAAAAAAAATTTATTTAATTAAAGTTAATTTTTTTACAATGTTATAAGTATTACAATCACTTTTATTAAATTTTTAATTTTTGTGATTATTTAAAAAAATTTTTTTTTCGAAGTACGGTTTATTACAGTTATTTAATGAAATATTTTAACATTTTTTTCATGATTGTTGGTTTGATTTTTTGATTTGAAAAGGGGTTGTTCTAATTTGAAAGTATTTCACAAACCAAACACTTTGTTACCATATTATTATACATATAACAGGTGGGCTGCGTTTGTAGGCTGACATGGTGAACATAGATGGCGCTACTAGTATTAAATCCATGTGATTTTTAGTTAGCCTTAACCTTCAAAAGACACATGTATAAATTTGACAGCTGTTGCATTATTAGTATGTGAGTTATAGCATTTTTTTCCATAACATTGACAGTTATAGCATTTTTAGTGTTCATCACGTGCAGTCCACTTGGCTGACTGTCGATTGGACTCCGGTGTGAAAGGATGAAGTCATGTTTCATCCATTTTCACATATCGACGCAAAAATTCGGGTTTATTACGATTGAACAGCTCCAAACACTGCTTAGAATCATCAATTCATTGTTGTTTTTGGTCGATTGCGAGCTCTGCGCGGCATCCACTTTGAACAGAGCTTTCGCATATCCAAATATTCATTCACGAAATGTCCAACACGTTCCTTTGATATCTTTAGGGTCTCAGCTATCTCAATCCACTTCACTTTACGGTTATCAGAAATTATTTTGTGGACTTTTTTGATGTTTTCGTCGGTAACAGCCTCTTTGGGGCGTCCACTGCGTGCATCATCCTCGGTGCTCATTTCGCCTCTTTTAAATTTAGCAAACCACTTCTCTACGGTTGATTTTCCTGGTGCAAAGTCCAAATAATGTTTATCAAGCCAAGCCTTGGCTTCAATAGTTTTTTTTTTTGCCAAAAAGAAATGCTTTATTGAAACACGAAATTCCTTCTTTTTCCATTTTTTCAAACTAACAAAAGTTGCTTCACTAAAAATGCTATAACTCACATACTAATAGCTGTCAAATTTATACATGTGTCTTTTAAAGGTTAGGGCTAACTAAAATCCAGATGGATTTAATACTAGTAGTGCCATCTATGTGTCAGCCTACAAACTTTTCAGCCCACCTGTTATAAGAGAATTATGAGTAATCTTAACATAACATCTTGGTGATAATACAAATTAAATATTTCATAATTTTTATTAAAACAAATGATTATTATTATACTCATAAACATTCTTTCCGAATTATTCTTTTAAGAATTGTTCATTTTAGTTATACTACTGTGTCCAAAAAGTAAGACGAATTTTCGATTTAAAATTGCCGGGGCTTATGGAATTTAAATTTTCTTTTTTAGGTTGCTGGCACTGTCCTTGACATCTGTGAGAAACTTGACGTCAAAATATTCATCAGTGTTTGAATTACGCTTGGCTTTGTGAGACGCTAAAACTGATTCCGGCGATTTTTGAAATGTCCGAATTAATTGAGCAAAGAACTCGCATTCAATTTTGTTTGTGGAAACGTATAGAATGTCGCAGAAGGCATTCGGTGAGCATTCCTATATCGGACAGAAATATTTAGAAGTAGTATAAACAGTTCAAAGAAGGCAGAGAGCGCGTTGAAGAGCCCTCTGGTCGACCATCCACCTCAACCGACGAAGCTCACGTCCAAAAATTAAAGATTTGATGCTTGCAAAATGTCGTTTTACAATTAGAGACTTTGCTGATGATGTTGGAATTTCAAAAGGAGCGTTTAATTCCATTTTGGGCCTCAAACGCATCAAATCTCGATTGGTACCGAAAACACTGAATGCGCCAGCTCACACTGCATTGATTCTTCGTGACCTTTTCGCCAAAAATGAAACCCATATCGTTCCACAACCACCGTATTCACACTGTTCGACTTCCCTAAACTCAAAAGACCACTCAACGTAGCGAACACAGTTTTGAGTCGCGCACTTTGAAGGCCATCCCTGCCGATGACTTTTTAGCATGCATTGAGGATTGGAAAAACAGTTTGGCATAACAGCATTGTGTCCGGAGGGGAATACTTTGAAGGCAAGGAAATAAATTTGGAAGAATAAATAAACAGATTTAAAAAAATATATATTGGTCTTACTTTTTGGGCACAGTAGTATATATAATTAAAACTAGATGTAGTAGATAGAATTAGTATATATAATTAGCACTAGATATAATAAATATAATTAGACTGTAGATGTTTGACTCAATTATGACAAATTGAATCTCTTCTGGTTATCTTCTAAATATAATTATTAAAATTAGTTAATTACATTCTAAATTTATAAATTAATTTTATTTTAATTTAGAATTCAAATATATAAGGCATCTTACTCTAATTTCTATGAAATGCCATGCACAAGTCCAGAAAAGCAATGCTAAGCTAAAATCTATGATAGCTTAAAGCTGAATTTTCCGATATTGGATGCACCAATTAAAGATCCACCAAAAAAAGAACATTCGAAACTCAAACTTAATGCAAAAATAATGTATTTCGAATTTCAATAAAAATCATGGCATCGCATGGTCATTTATGATTTGAAAAAATGTCATTTTTTTTTTCTGTCTGATCTAAGAATATTTGAAATCAATAAATCCATTTTTCGAGTCATCTTTTATTTTATCTTCTTTACTTTTTTTTTTTAATTTACGAATTTTTTTTATAATTCTAAAAAGTACAAAAAAACAAGCGGAATATATCTGAATAAATTATTTTTAGTGCGGTATATTGTCTTTTGGTTATTTTTTTTTAAGGAATGGATTTTTTTTTCTTTTATAGTTATTTTAAACTTTAAAATAATTGGGAGGGGGGGTTCCATTTTTTCATCAGTTAAAAAAAGATTATTTGAGATATTGATCAAGCAAGAATTGATGCCATAAAAAAACTATAGAAGGTCATTATTCTAATATTTTTTTGTATTCATTCTTTATCAATTAGTGTTGTATTACTTCAAACTAACTCAATTTTTATTCTTAAATTAATTAAGGATTTTATTTATTAAGTGAACAGCACAAGAAGAAAAATAACTCCAACAATAGAGTTTCGTTCGAAAACCAACAAATGATGATACTGTTTTTTGGAATACAAAAAAACATATGGCTTTATGGCTATATGGCTTTTTTTTTTCTTTGCAAATGTGGGCAGGATAATCTTTCCACCTAGCTAGAGAAAGTCAAGGGATGGTGAGAAACTTCCCATATTCCCCATTTAAGAGTGTTTGTTCCAAACTGTGAGTACAGTGATGTTGGATTTTCATGGTACTTCCTAAAAACGATGAATTCGTTATATATCTAACAGCAAATGATCTCAAATCCCTATGCATAGCACTGGAAAACAATATCATATAGTAAAGTCTATTCATCATCATCATCATTGCCGCAACAGCCCCATGGTGAGCCAAGGCCGTCTGCCTAGTGGCAAATTTCGAGACGGGAGATGTTTTCTTTATATGGGGTAGAGTTACACCTAACGCTCCTACAATCACATTAGACAGGGACCGAGCGCTAGTCACTCGGCCATCAGGCCCCTCATATAGTTCATTAAACCTAAGCTATTCTGAAATTTATCTGAACAAAATATAATATTAATTCTTTCTCTGTTGCATAGAATATTATGGTTACTTATACTATGGCCTTTATTTTAAGAATGAACTAAATTTACATTATGTAATAATTATAATTGGATACCAGACGGCTGAGTGTCTAGCGCTCTGGTGCTCGATGCCATGGATGTTTGTGGATGTTTGTAGTGGTTCGGAAACCACATTAAACCGTAAGTCCCGATCTAATATGATTCTAGAGCTTTGGACGCAGGGATGACAATCTTATCCTGTAAAAAGAAAACATCTCATGTTCTGGAATATAGGCAAATGGCCTTGACCTAGCATGGGGGTTGTTGCGCCATTGAAGAAGAAGATATAGGGTTGGATATATTATTTTTCAATACAGGTTCATTTATGTTTAAAACAGGCAGCCTTAGGAACCCATTAATTTTTTTGTTGTAGTTGTTATGCATCTTTGAGCATTGCATTTCACTTATGCATACCATGGACATGAGATCATGTTCAAAGTGAATGGAGGTATCATACATATTGCCGCAATAAATTAATCCAAAAGTGAACAAAGTTGGCTTTTGCAATAACGAAGAAACAAGTCAGTCTAAGAATTAACTCCCTAGCACTACAGTTCATGGTGGGCCAAGGCCATCTGCCTAATGACAGATTTCGAAAAAGGAGACGTTTGTTTCACTGGGAAGGGATGCCAGCCTAACGCTCTACAGTCATATTATACCGGGACCTATGTTTTAAAGTGGATTCCAAACAACTACAAGCATCCATGGCACCTCAGGGACAAGAGCCCTGTAACACCGAGGGCCAGAGCGCTAGTCACTCAGGCCACAATTACAAATACTATATCGAAATTATATTTACAAACCTTAAAAAATTACAAAAAACATATTAATTTCAGTTTTTTAAATTAATATTATATATATTGTGAATAATTCTAATAATTATTTCATTTTTATTTCTGAAAATCGATACGTTTATGAGCCCGTTAAATCATTGTACATCCTTAACTTTCCACATTTTGAAAATCTTTATTGATGCTTTTGCAGCATAAACATGATATTTAATTTGTAGTACCAAATTATTCAACCTTATACTTTACGCATTCATTCTTAACTAACACTACAGAAGTGGTACGAAAGTGTAACAACCTCAGGTAAATTTATTTTTAAAAGATACTTGCACAAAGTTTCTGACTTTTCCAGACATGCAATTCCCAGTTCCCAAAACATTCCCGTCTCGCTTCCCAGCATCGCCCGGAGCTCATCATTCTGCCGCGTGCTGATAAAAGACGGAGAAAAAAGTTTCCCCTTGCAATCAACAAAGTATTCAGGGTCCAAGGATGAACTCGGGAAAGTTTAGTTCAAATATATGCGAAAGAATTCGAACGAAAGAACTTGTTTTATTAGACTTGTTGTCAATTGTTTTATACTTATGACAACAAGTATAAAACAGCTGTTCCGAACAGCTGCAGGCTGTTCGGAAAATATCTGAACAAAGTGTAAAGGGTAATAGAGGGAACCAAACGAATATTTTTTCTTTTTACGATGGAATATAAATCTAGAAATATTTAATTTAGTTGCTGGTTACTGAGGTAAAATTGATTGATTTAACCTTTTAAATGATCCTTTCTTTTCAAATACAGATTTCAAAGAAAAGGTTCAAAATTGAAAGTCGTTCAAGACATGTAAAACCACGCTTCCCAAAACAACATCCATAATTTCATCAATAAAAAACACAGCTTTATTTACAAAAGCAAAAATACCACACACATACAATTAGTGATATACAATATTTAACACATTTAAAGGCAGATAATTATAGATTCGTGGAAGGACTCCACTTCTAAGCCGAAAACCCGAAACTCAGCTACGCCCAGGGTGTGCGAAATATACTTTTTCTCCTTGTAGGCCAATTGACCATTTATCTTGAATACCGTGGCGGCCTGGTGGTCAATTGGACAACGCTTTCACCTTTGGTATTAAAGACTTCAGGTTCGAATCCTGGCGGTGGCATGGATGTTTGTTAGTGGTTTGGAATCCACGTTATACTGTAGGTCCCGGTCTTATTAGCCTAAAGTATGCACATAAAGAACGTAGAACACCAAACCAAATCTTCATTCGCATAGCAGTCCCATGGTGGACAAAGCCAATCTGCCTAACGACAGATTACGGAAAGGAGATGCTTTCTTTTTTTATTAGGTAAGGATGTCAATTCTATGCCAAACAGTCATATTTACACGTTTTAAAGTGGATTTCAAATAACTATAAGAATCCATGGTACTGCAGGATCTCAAACTCTGTAGCACCGAGCGGCAGAGCTCTAGTCACTCGGCCATCAGGCCCAAATTGCAAAAACGATATCGAAATATTTAATAATAATATATTTACAAAACACAAACAATAACAAAAAAAATAATAATTTCAGTTTTTTAAATTAAAAATTGACAAATTGAAAATAATTCTGATAACTATTTTATTTTTATTTCTGAAAATGGATACGGTTATGAATAAGCTAAATAATAATATATCCATAAATTTTGACTCTTTGAGAATCTTTATATATGCTTTTGCAGCATAAACACGATATTTAATTCGAAGTACCAAATTATTCAACCTTATCCTTTACGCACACTAGACACACTTTATAACACTAGAGAAGTGATACGCAAATGTATCAACCTGTGGTAAATTTATTTTTAAAAAGATACTCCCACAAAGAGAGGACCCCCCCAACGCCTCCCCTTCCTTCCCCGAGAGTAAAAGCACAAAGTTTCTAACTTGTCCAGACATGCAATTACCGACCCCAAAACATCCCCGCCTCGCTTCCCAGCATCGCCCGGAGCTCGTCATTGTGCCGCGTGTAGATAGAAGCAGAAGAAAAAAAGTTTCCCTTGCAATCAACAAGGTATTCAGGGTCCAACGATTGACTCGGAGAAAGTTTCGTTCAAATACATGCGAAAGAACTCGAATGAAAGAACTCATTTTATTAGAATACTTATTATACAGGCGGTTCGGAAAATATCTGAACAAAGTGTAAAGGGTAATAGAGGGAAGCAGAATAATCTTTTTTTTTTTTCAATTCCTTTTATTAGTTCACACTCTCCCTATATATACCTTGTTCAAATTTTCAATTCTTAATAAAATACTTTTTATTCATCCACTCAACTTCAAATACATTTTTTTTTTTTTTTAACTTGTAGTGGATGACACTGGATGTTAATACAGTTTTTTCAAATATATATATTACTTCTTTTTTTTATATTACTTGTTACTATGGAATATAAATGAAATACTCCATTTAAGTGCTTGTTGCTGTGGTAAAACTGATTGATTTAATCTTTTAAATAATCAGTTTTTTTTTTTCAAATACAGATTTCTGAGAAATGATTCAAAATTCAAAGTCCAAGATACGTAAAACCACGCTCCCCAAAACAATACCCATAATCTTATGGGTAAAATAATACAGTTTGGTTTCACAATATTTTTTTTTCTTTTTTGGCTAAATCGAAAACGTATACCTTTAGAATTACGATAAAAAATTATTACCCTCTTTTATTTAATTTTATTATATAAATTCAGAAAGTATGTAGTGTGCTGGTTGGGCAACCAGATTGTAACTTTGAGCGATTGGGTTGAAATACTTAAGACACAGGTGTGGGAATTAACAGCTATATTTGGGAATTGGCATGGATGTTTGTTAGTGATTCAGAATCTACGTTAAACTGTAGGTCCTAAAGAGTGCAAAAATTAACCTAAAGCGTACAAAAAGTGAGCGTAGAGCTGCAAACCAAACCTAATCTTCATTCGCACATCAGTACCATAGTGAGCCAAGGCAATCTGCCTAATAACAAATTTCGACACAGATGTTTTTTCACTGGGTAGGGATGTCAGCCTAACGCTCTACAGTCATATTAGACCGGGACCTACGGTTAAAAGTGGATTCCGAACAACTATAAAGATCCATTTCTTGGCTCTCCCCCGTTGATGAAGTATACTTCGCGACTGCTGCACGTATCCGAGTTTCGAGTTTTCGGCTTAGAAGTGGAGTCCTTCCACGAATCTATAATTATCTGTCTTTAAATGTGTTAAATAATGTATACTAGTATCTCTATTTTATGTGTGTGGTGTTTGCGCGTGTGTCAATAAAGCTGTCGGTTCTATAACCTGTGCCTCCAGTATCTCAACCCAACCATATGCTACCTGATGACTGGGATGAAACTGGAACGTCAACTGGATGAAACTTTGGCCGTTGGTACCACAGCTTCAGGTTCAAATATCGGTAGTGGCATGGATGTTTGTGATTGGTTCGGAATGCACGTTAACCTGTAGGTCCCGGCCTAATTAGCCGAAAGAGTGCACAAAATTACCGTAGAATTACAAAGAAAACAAAACCTCAACCCAACTATACCCAGTTACCATCTGGTTGGCCAACTTGCACACTACATACTTGAATTTCTATTCTTTTTAAAAATAAATAAAACAGGGTAAAAAAAATTTTTTATCATAATTCTAATAGTGCATGTTTCCGATTTAGCCAAAAAAAAAAAAAAAAAAAAATTGACAACAAAATTGCATTTTTTACCCATAAAATTATGAGTATTGTTTTGGGGAGCGTGGTTTTTTGAGTCATTAAAAAGGAGTCATTCGAGTCATCGTTTAAAAGATTAAATCAATCAATTTTACAACAGCAACTAGCACCTAAATGAAATATTTCTAGATTTATATTCCCTGATAAAAAAAAATAAAACATTCTTTTGATTCCCTCTATTACCCTTTACACTTTGTTGAGATATTTTCCGAACAGCCTGCATAATAAGTATTCTAATAAAATGAGATCTTTCGTTCGAATTCTTTCGCATCTATTTGAACTAAACTTTCTCCCAGTTCATCCTTGGACCATGGAACTTTTTTCCCTGCTCTTATCTGCACGCGGCAGAATGATGAGCTCCGGGCGATGCTGGGAAACGAGATGGGGATGTTTTGGGACCGGGAATTGCATGTCTGGAAAAGTTAACTACTTTATGCTTTCTCTCGAGCGGGGGGCGTCTCTTTGTGGCGCTATCTCTTAAAAAGAAATGTACCTGGGTTTGATACATTTCCGTACCACTTCTCTAGTGTTAGCTAAGAACGAATGCGAAAAGGATAAGGTTGAATAATTTGGTACTTCAAATTAAATAACATGTTTATGCTGCGAAACATAAATAAAGATTCTAAAAAAGTGAAAAGTTAACGATGTGCAATTATTTAGCGTGCTGATAACCAAAAAACTATTTGGAAATAAAAATTAAATAGTGATCAAAATTATTTTTAATTTGTAAATGTTTAATTTAAAAAAACGGATGTTAATCTTTTTTTTTTCCTGTTTTATTAATATATTATAATTAAATATTTCTGTATAGTATTTATAACTGGGGCCTGATGACCGAGTGATTAGTTTCTAACTTTCGGCGACACATGGTTCGTTTGTATTAGTCCGGAATCCACTTTAAAACGTAGGTTCCAGTCTAATATGTCTGTTGGGAGTAGGGTTGACATCCTCACCCAGTAAAAAGTAAACAGCTCTTGTCTCGAAATCTACCAGTTCGCAGATTGTCTTGGCCCACCATAGCTCTGTTTTATCAGTGAAGAAGTAGAAGTATTTATAATTATAGCTGAAGTAGTTTCGTGTGCAATTTTAAAAACTATTAACCAAAACAGGTATCTAATTTAATAATTTAAAAGGTTTTTTTTCTGTGGTATTTAATTAATTTTTGAACTTGTACTATCTCAAAGCATAAAAAACGGCCTCATGGCCAATTAGTTAGTGCTCTGGCCTTTGGTAATACAAGCCTCAAGTTTGGCATCCTTGGCGGTGGCATGGATGTTTGTGAGTGGTTTGGAATCCACGTTAAACTGCCGGTCCAGCTCTAATTAACTCTAAGTGTGTACAAAATGACAGTAGAGTGAAACAAATCACACCAAATCTCAACCCATTCACACCCAATTACCATCTGGTTGCCCAACCTGCACACTACATACTTGAATTTCCGTAATAAAAATTAAATAAAAGTGAGCAAAAACTTTTTTATCATAATTTTAACAGTGCATATTTCCGAATTAGCCAAAAAAGAAAAAAAAAATATTGTGAAACAAAACTGCATTTTTTCCCATGAAATTATGTGTAAAAAATATAGTTGTTGTATAAACAATAATTGTTTCAATTGTTGTAAATACAATATATTGTTTTGGAGAGCACGGTTTTTCGTGCCCTGGCACACTTTCAATTTTGGTCCTTTGCACCACTTCAATTTTCAATCTTCGAAATCTATATTTGAAAAAAAATTATCATTTAAAAGGTTAAATCAAATAATTTCACCTCAGCAATCAGCACCTAAATGAAATATTTCTAGATTTATATTCTATGGAAAAAAAAAAGAAGTTTATTTTGGTTTTATCTATTACCCTTTACACTTTGTTCAGAACTTTTCCGAACAGCCTGTATAATAAGTATTCTAATAAAACGAGTTATTTCGTCCCAATTCTTTCGCATCTATTTGAACCAAACTTTCCCCGAGTTCATCCTTGGACCCTGAATACTTTGTTGATTACGAGGGGAAACTTTTTTCCTGCTCTTATTTGCATGCGGCAGAATGATGAGCTCCGGGCGATGCTGGGAAGCGAGACGGGATGTTTTGGGACAGGGAATTGCATGTCTGGAAAAGTAGGAACACTTTGTGCTTTCTCTGGAGGGGGGGAGGGGGGCGTCTCTTTGGGGGAGTATCTTTTTAAAAATAAATTTACCTGGGGTTGATACATTTCCGTACCACTTCTCTAGTGATAGTTAAGAACAAATGCATAAAGATAAGGTTGGATAATGGTACTTCAAATTAAATATCGTGTTTATGCTGCAAAAGCCTGAATAAAGATTTTCAAATGTGAGCAGTTAAGGCTGCAGAATTATGTGGCGTGTTTATAACCGTATCGGTTTTCAGAAAGAAAAAATTAATTCTTTTCAATTTGAAAATTTTTAATTTTAAAAACTGAAATTATCATCTTTTTTTTTTTTTTTTTTTTTTTTTTTTTTTTTGTCGTTTTTTTTTATTAATAAATATCTCAATATAGCATCTACAATTGGAGCCTGATGCCGAGTGACTAGTATCTGCCGCTCGGTGCTACAGGATTCGAGTCCCTGCGGTGCCAATGATACTTGCAGTTGCTTGGAATCCGCTTTAAAACGTAGGTCCTGGTCTAATATGACTGCAGAGCGTTAGGCTGACATCCCTACAGAGTGAAAAAAGACATCTCCAGTTTCGAAATCTGTCGTTAGACAGATTGCCCCGGCCCACCATGATCCTTCTGAATGAATGTAGATTGGGTTTGGTTTGTCACTCAACGGTCGCATTTTGCACATTTTAAGATAATTAGACAGGGGCCTACAGTACAACTTGTCTTCCGAACTACTCACAAACATCCGTGCTATCACCAGAATTCAAACCTGAAGCCTGTGGTACCCAAGGGCAGAGCTCTAGCTAAATGGCTATCAGGCTTCCACGGCGTTCAGAATAGGCGTTGGTCAGCTGGCCTACAGACTCTCTCCCTTAGAGGAAGTCTATTTCGCCCACCCTGCGCGCTTCCGAGTTTCGTGTTTTTGGTTTAGAAGTGGAGTCCTTCGACGAATCTATAATTAGCTGTCTTTAAATGTGTTATACGATATTATATAACTCTAATTGTATGTGTGAGGTGTTTTTGCTTAACTTAAAAATGTTGTTGTTAGTTCTAAAACCTGTGTCTCAAGTATCTCAACCCAGCCACGCATAGTTACAATCTAGTTGCCCAACTTGCACAGTACTTATGTTAATTTAAAAGAAATTGTATTGTTCGGGGGAGAGCATGGCTTTACGTGTCCTGGACCACGATCAATTTTGGACCATTTCTTTGAAATCTATATTTGAAAAAAAAAATGATCGTTTAAAAGATTAAATCAATCAGTTTTGCTCAGCAACCAATACCTAAATGAAATATTTCTAGGCTTATATTCCATAGTAAAAAAATGAAAAGATTCTTTTGGTTTCCCTCTATTACCCTTTACACTTAGTTCAGATATTTTCCCAACAACCTGTATAATAAGTATTCTAATAAAATGAGTTCTTTCTTTCGAATTCTTTCGCATATATTAGAACTAAACTTTCTCCGAGCTTATCACATGACCCTGAATACTTTGTTGATTACGGGGGGGGGACTTTTTTTCCTTCTATCTCCATGTGGCATAATGATGAGCTCCGGGCGACGCTGGGAAGCGAGGCGGGAATGTTTTGGGACTGGAGGAATTGCATGTCTGGACAAGTTGGAAACTTTGTGCTATCTCTAGGTATCTAAGGGGCGTCTCTTTGTGGGAGTATCTTTTAAAAATAAATTTACCTGGAAATGATACTTTTCCGTATCACTGCTCTAGTGCTAGTTACGAACAAATGCATAAAGGATAAGGTTGAATAATTTGGTACTTCAAATTAAATACCATGTTTATGCTGCAAAAGCATAAATAAATATTCTCGAAAAGTGAAAAGTGAAGGATTTATAATTATTTAGCATAGTTATAACAGTTTCAATTTTCGCGAAGTTAAAATAAAATAGTCATCACAATTATTTTCAATTTGTAAATTATTAATTTAAAAAAGTCAAATTCTTTTTTTTTTTTTTTTTTTTTTTTTTTTTGTTATTGTTTGTGTTTTGTTCATATATTACTGTCAAATATTTCAATATAATATTTATAGTTCAATATAATATTCACAGTTCAATATAATATTTATAATCGGAATTCACTTTAAACCGTAGGTCGCTATCTAATATGTCTGTAGAGCGTTGGGCGTAGGCCGACATGCCTACTACGTAAAAAGAAGTATCTCCTAACTCGAATTCTACCAGTAGGCAGACGGCCGGCGGGCAACTTCTGTCTTGATGGAGCACCCGTAGGTAGAAATCTGACTTGGCTCTGTGACTGTAGGTTCAGGTAAACTGTAGATCCAGGTCTAATTAGCTGAAAGTGTGCACAAAATGACTTTAAAAGGAGAAAAACCAAACCAAACCCCAACCCAGCGACACCCATGTACCATCTAGTTGCCCAACTTGCACACTACATACTTGAATTTCTGTAATAAAAATTAAATAAAGCAATGTAAAAACTTTTTATCATAATTCTAATAGTGCATGTTTCCGATTTAACCAAAAAAAAAAAAAAATATTGTGAAACAAAACTGTATTTTTCAAATAAAATTATGAGTATTATTTTGGGTATAGCGATTTTTCATGTCTTAGAAGACTTTCAATTCTGGACTACTGAAATCTGTATTTAAGAAAAAAAAAGATTAAATCAATCAGTTTTATCTCAGCAAATTCATCTAAATGAAATATTTCTAGATTTATATTCCATGCTAAAAAAAAAAAAAAAAAAAAAAAAGATTCTTTTGGTTGCCTCTATTACCCTTTACACTTTGTTCGGAACTTTCCCGAACAGCCTGTATAATAAGCATTCTAATAAAATGAGTTCTTCCGCTTGAATTCTTTCGGATATATTTGAACCAAACCTTCTGCTAGTTCATCCCTGGACCCTGAATACTTTGTTGATTACAAGGGGAAACTTATTTTCCTAGCCAACGGCCGTACCATGCTGAATATACCGGTTCTCGTTAGATCACCGAAGTCAAGCATCATTGGGCGCGGTCAGTACTTGGGTGGGTGACCACCTGGGAACACTGCGTGCCGTTGGCAAATTTGGGACCTGAATGGCCGAGTGTCTAGCGCTCTGGCGCTCGGTGCCACAGGTTTCGGGTTCGAATCCAGGCGGTGCCATGGATGTTTGTAGTGGTTCGGAATCCACTTTAAGCCGTAGGTCCCGGTCTCCCATGACTGCAAGAGCGTCACGGAGCCAAAGTCAGACTTCTACCTACGGGTGCTCCATCACAACAGAAGCTGCTTCCTTCCCCTTCAATCATGAGTACGTATGGGCTCGTTGACTTGGCCAGCCAAGTGGAATAAGAAACAACAACAACTTTTTTTCCTTCTTCTATCTGCACGTGGCACAATGATGAGCTCCGGGCGATGCTAGGAAGAGAGACGGGAATGCCTTGGGACTGGGGGAATTGTAAGTCAGGACAAGTTACAAACTTTATGCTTTCTCTTGAGGGAGGGGGGGGGTCTCTTTCTGGAAGTATCTTTCAAAAATAAATGTACCTGGGGTTCATACATTTCCGTACCACTTCTCCAGTGTTGGTTAAGAACAAATGCATAAAGGAGAAGGTTGAATAATTTGGTACTTCAAATTAACCTTCCCGTTTATGCTGCAAAAGCATAAATAAAGATTTTCAAAGAGTGAAAAGTCAAGGATGTACAATTATTCGGTGTGCACATAATCGTATCAATTTTCAGAAATAAAAATACAAATTATTTTTAATTGCAGAATTTTAATATAAAAACTGTTTTTTTTTTTTTATTCTTTGTGTTTTGTTAATATATTGTTATTAAATATTTCGATATATTATTTTATAATTTTGGAGTGATGGCCCTCGATAGCCCAGGGTTAGAGTCCCGGCACTGTCATGGATGCTTATAGTGGTTCGGAATCCACTTTAAACCGTAGGTTCCAATCTAATATGACTGCTGGGAGTAGAGTTGACATCCCTACCTAGTACCTACCTAGCTCTACTAGTAGACATCCCTACCTAGTTAAATATTTCGATATAGTATTTATAATTTGGGAGTGATGGCCGAGGGACTATCGCTCTACCGCTCAGTGCTACATGTTTAGAGTCAATGCGATGGCATGGATGTTTGTAGTGGTTCGGAATCCACTTTAAACCTTATGTTCCGGTGTAATATGATTATAGAGCCGTAGGACTGACTACCCTACCCCGTAAAAAGAAACATCTCATGTCTCGAAATCTGCTAGTAGGCAGACGGCCGTGGCCCACCATGGAAGTGTTTTGCCAATGAAGACGAAGTATTTATAATTATAGCTCAAGTAGTTTCATGTGCAATTTTATAAACTATTAAGAAAATTTGTATCTAATTTAATAACTTAAAGATTATTTTTTCTGTAGCATTTAATTAATAAATTTTTGAATTTGTACTAGCGCAATGCATAAAAAGCGGCCTGATGGTCAATTAGCTAGCGCTTTGGCCTTCGCTACCACAGGCTTCAGATTCGAGTCCTGGCGGTGGCATGGATGTCTGTTAGTAGTATGGAATCCACATTAAACTGTAGGTTCAGGTCAAATTAGCCCAAAGTGTGCAAAAAAAGACCGTACAGTGAGACAAATCAAACCAAACCTCTACCACAGCCACATCCAGTTACTATGTGGTTGTCCAACCTGCACAGTACATACTTGAATTTCTATAATAAAAATTAAATAAAAAAAGGCTAAAACTGGTAAAAAGCATTCAAGGCTTTTAACTAGCTTTTCTTGCAAATTAACTTCTTTCTACCAGCGTTTGGAATTATTATTTATTTTATGTAATCCATCCTCATTCAAAATTTCGCATTATTCTGATTAGATCAAGTTATCTACACTTCAGACAGAGCTTTCGAATGATGTTAAGCAAGATATGAAGCCGCAAAGCGAATTGTAAAAGCTCCTATACAAGAGAAAAATTTAAAATGTTTCAAAATTAAAAGCACATTTTCTTCTGTTAATCATTAATGTTAATTGATGATGTTCTATTTATTATTTTCACAAAATAAGTAAATGTAAACATGTTAAAATAAATAATCACTTTTTCAAATGCGATTTTGCGATTATAATTTTCAATGTTCTTTTTTTTTTTTTTTTAATTTTGTTTTCAAGAGTAAAAGTTAGAGCCGGATATGAAATATTATGGTTCATGCCTTCTTTGATCTGATTTCCCCTCCCCCTTGTATTCCATTTATGTCAAGACATTTGTAAAACAGAAATGAATGTATTATTTTTAAAACAAAATTGTAATAAAATTATATAGATAATATTTGCTAGACAATTTATGTAATGAATCTAAAATGCATAAAATATTATTTGCTCTTGTAAATTTTGAAATTTTAAGATAAATTTGATAAGATAATCAAAATGAATTTAATAGGATTAATACCTTAATTAAATTTATAAGATAAAAAGGGAAATGTTCATTTCTTATCAAAGAACTAAATTTGATTTCATTTCATAAAAGAAAATTTTAGTTTAACTCTGTTAAAAATAATTTATATTTTATATGAATATTTTTTTAAAAAATTTGTGGCAATAGAATAATATTTCTTTGGTTTAATTTTAATTTATATTATAAATTAATTTTATTAGGATAGTTACATCTGTGAACATATTGTAATACTTTCAATAAACATCTAAAGTTTTACTTTAATGTTTTATTATTAATATTGATATAAGTATCCAGCTGTATAAATTTGTTCAAAATATTTTTAAAGTTATTCATATTAAAAATATTTTTCCTTTATGGAGCTTCAAGGATTAAGTGAGATGAATTCGTTTGTATTCATTTCTTTCTTTCTTCCCTGGTTAATCCTATTGTAGACACTTGTAAAAGGAATGAAAACAGCAACAATAATTTGTGACTTCACGTTATTCGAATACACATGCTTAAGAACCACTTAAACATTATGTGGCTGTTATTTGGTCTTAAATTCAATGCAGTTTTAAAACTGTGATCATATCAATATGGCAACTGCATTCATTTACTGGTATTTGTTAATAAAAATGGAATATATTAAAAATTTTATTTGAATAATAGTAGTATTTTAATAAAATGCTTCTTGATTGTATTCATCTTTGAAGAATACTTGAACCACACTACTATTTTTTAATTATTTAAGTTTATTAATTAACGTTATATAATTAAATTCCATTTAATGTCTGGATGCTAAAAGTTTCTTATAGGAACTATATGGAATCATGACCGTCACTAATTCCTCCATTTCTGAAATATCTTTTACTGCTTGCCCTACCAGCGTTAGCAATAAATATTTTCTTTTCTTTATTAGTCCCTTTTTCTATCCATTTTCCCATTATCAGCTAATGACTTTTCTTGTAGTTAAATGCTCCTTGTGATTGTTGTTTTGAATGTTTTAAATTTACTTCAACTTTTTCTTTATTTTTTCATTATGTTATTGTTTATTTTTATTTACTGGTTTTAATATTTAATGGGCATAAACCGGAAGTTACTTTCTATCTATTCCAGACATAAGTTTGTGGCTGCTATGCAACCAGTGCCCAGTTTGTGCCCTTAGTAATCCATCAAGGGTAACTTTTTTCCATTTAATGAAACATATATAAATAAAATTAATCATTCAAATAATTTTAAATTTGATAAATATTTTTAAATGATGCAGTGTGCAGTATCAATGAACATATTCGATAATGTGGAATAAAAATCTCTTTTTCTAAAATGAAATTTCAACTTTTTTAGATCAAATCTGGCCACATCAGTTTCAGCGGCAACTGTAATCGCTGTGTTTGTCTACTATCACGCAACTGTCGATATATATTGTATTTTGAATTTTTAAAATTTTGAAACATAAGTAAGCTCAAAATGTCATCTATTGATAATTTGATTTCAAAACTTGCTTCGACTACTGTAGAAGAAGTTACAGAAGAAAAAGTAGTGAGTTTTATTGGCGAAGCCTTGCAATTAAACACCAAAGAAGATGCTGCTGTTGTCGTTAAAGCAATCCAAGAGTGCCCTGGCATGACAACTTTTCAAATGGAAGGAAACACAGTTGGTATTCCTGCTGCTGAAGTTATTGGTAAAGCATTAGAGAATCAACCTAAATTTCGAAAGGCATTATGGAAAGACATGTTTACCGGTCGGGACAAAACCGAGATTCCTCGAGCTTTAAGTTTTCTCAGTAAAGGTATAATGACAGCTAATGCGAAGTTAGTTGTATTAGATTTAAGTGACAACGCTTTTGGCCCTAGAGGATTAGTTGGTCTGCAAGAACTTTTAGAATCTCCTTGCTGTTACACTTTGGAAGAACTGCATTTGAACAATAATGGTTTGGGCATTCAAGGTGCCCAATTGTTGTCTCAATCCATATGTAAATGCATCGCAAATAGTCGTAAACATGGCACTCCAATGCGATTGAAGGTTTTTGTTTGTGGGCGTAATCGGCTGGAAAACAATGGAGCTATTTCTGTTTCTAAGTTTTTGAAAGAATTTGGAACTTTAGAATCAGTTGTCATGCTTCAAAATGGTATTTATCCAGAAGGTATTAAAGCACTAGCAGATGCTTTCTCATCAAATCTTAATCTTAAAGTTATTAACTTGGAAGACAACAGTTTGACAGCTGATGGTGCTGAGTTTATAGCCAATGTTTTGCCAAAACTTCAAAAATTGCAGATGTTGAATCTTGGCGACTGCCTTGTAAGAACTGATGGTGCTAAAGCCTTAGCAGCTGCACTTACAAAAGGTTGTCCTGAAATAAGAAATATCAATTTGGGCTTCAATGAAATTGGCGGAGAAGGAGGTGAATTACTGGTAAATGCAATGGTTACTAAAAATTGCTTGGAATCTCTCATTTTAAATGGGAATGAATTTGGTGGAGAAATGTGCGAGTATTTTAAAGATAAAATGGAAGAAATGGGCAAATTGGATTGTTTAGGATCACTAAGTGAGGATGAAGGTAAGAAATTCTATTTATTTGTATATTTATGTATAGAGTTAATGAAAGATAAAAATTCAGAAATTGCATGATTAATGTGTTATTATTTTTATAACAGATGTGTACAGTTTCAAAGTGCTATTGTCAGTATAAGGGAATGGAATTACTTAAATAAGTTATTGAAAAAAATCATTTATCATGACTTTATGATCCTAATTTCATCTTTTTTTAATGCTGAACTTGGTAAAAATGAAGTTTAGGAGTTGTTGTTTTAGTAGCAAATTACGGCTCCCGGTTCTAAGTGAAGTTTAACACTATAACCAGCTGAGCTTGATCTACGAAGTAGAATTTGAATAGAAAAGTGTTGAAATGCACAATGATCATGTACCGAATTTTAAAAAAATAATAAATAATAACTGTTTTTATCAAATTCTGAGGACAGTTTAATAAAAAGAACTTTTTTATTAAACAAAAAATTTTGAATTGAAGAAAATATTAGTTTTTTCATCAATGTAGAATTTGAAAAAATAAATAAATAATAAATAGAAAAAAAAACTGTAATTAAAAAATTTAATGCATTTACCCCTTATCATCAATTGGGACAAATGATGGGATGCCAGTTAGAGAAGCCATGAATTTTGACAAATGGATCTCTTCACATTTTGTGTCATACCATTAAAAATCACTGTGCATCTCCACATATACCCATCAGATTTATCCTTCATAACCATCAGAATCATATCCTTTCCATAAGTAAAAAACACATTCTTAACAATCAAACCTTCAAACATGCACCATTCAATAACTTTGAATTTAATTTGCATTCGAAATCCTTATTGTAGCACCCAACCTGCAGTCTTAAATAATGCCGGGATACCTCGTCCCCAAAATAGAAATCTTCAAAACTAGACAAGGATTTTGGTCGACACACAAGCGAGAAACAATGTAGCAACTGGTTCTCGCAGGGTTGCTATCTAAAAGACTGCATAATGGACCAGCAAAAAACTGGGTTGCCATATTTTTGTCGACTTAACATCCATTTTACATTTGGTGATATCAATGACAATGAAAATGATGGTGAAGAAGATACAATTTTGAACTTTACAAACTTTTTAAAGATATTGGCAGTCTAAAATTTATTAAACTGAACAGAATGAGATGAGCCAGTCATCTTATGAGAATGGAAAGTGATAGAACTGTTTTGAAAGTTTGCAATGTAATCCCTTTTGGACATTGACCAAGCGGAAGACCAATAAGAGATGGGTTATCTGTTTAGACTGTGATTTTAATGTTAAGATCAAAAACTGGAGGTCCACAGCCTGGTTGGATCTTTTACAGAAGGCCAAGACCCACGACGGGCTGTCGAGCCAGTTATGATGATATCGCCCATTTAGGGCTAAAAAAACTCATGAAACCTTAATGGCCCATAAACTGAGATTTGGGCTGTTGTGATTTTAGCCTTGTAAATTTAGCATTAGATTTAAAAAGTTAGTTTTCCACTGTTACATTGTAAATCATAATTTATAACTTATGTATGATTAGTATGAGATTACCAGAAGGAGTTTTCACCTTGAAGATGCTGTTAACCATGATTGCATTTGGTGTCCAACTTTGTGATTGTCGGAGGCGATAAATAGTTTAACATGGTAACCATTAAACTTTTACCAATAGGGTTTTTTATGGCAACAGATTAGAAGATGAGTGTGGGAAGCTATTGCAGGAGAACATCAATTATTGAAAATTATCTTTATTTGTCATTTTCAGACTTTTTCATCCAGATTATAAGATCAACTTTTATGTTGAAAGTAAAATTAACACATTCTTCAGTATTTATGTATTATTACTTTTAATTTTAAAAGATATATTTCAATGTTATATTTGTAATTTCTTTAACTTTATTGACCTGTGCATGTCTGCCATTTTAGTCTCCTCATAGTCTACCGGCAATGAAAATGTTGAGCAAATGGCTGATTTAACTTTTAACGTTATCATATATGAAAAAGACAGTTTTCACTGCTTGTTCATGTAGTTTAATGAACATGTGCATTTGTAATGTATATACACTCAAGAGCCAAAACATGACCCCCTGTCAATAACGAGTTGGCCCACCTTTGGTGCGCAACACAGCTTCAACCCGCCTTGGCATGGATTAATACCACCACTTAATACCAGTTAAATACCACTTCCACCTGATCACATGCCTACCACGTCATCCAGGCGAGTTCATTGCAAAATGCAGGGATGGTCATAATGTTTTGGCTCTTGAGTGTATATGATTGTCATATTAACAAAGGAAAAGAGCAGACCGTGTCGTTTTGTGATAAGCTAAGCAGCAGACCCAAGTAATAATAGAACAAGTTCTTATATTGGAAAGTGTAAGGCAGATAGTGTAAGCAAAGATGTCCCTATAAAATCAACACAAATTATTCATAATACCTTTGTATTTAACATAAGCTTAAATAGTTCATTTTTTTTAATAATGTACGTAATGGTTGTCTTATTTTTTGATAATTCCTTATGGCATTACTTTATTTTTGAATTTTGTCATGCTGCTGTTTTATCTCATTCCTATTTATCTCCTCTTCTGTTTTATGAAAACTGGCTGAAAATAGTAGTATTTAAAGAAATAATAAACTACATTTACTATACTTTTTATCCTCGGTCAAAACATTATTATTATTTTTATGAAAATAGGGCCTTTTCCTATTATAAAATTGTAATTATTATTACTTGAGATTATGTTAAATACTTAGAGGTCCATAAAAATTATTAATTTGATTCATAATGAAAGGCTTATTTATTTTTTCTTTAAAAAGGTTTTCTGTGTTAAAATCTGAGATCAAAGGATTTTATATATATATACATATGTTTTTTTTTATATATATATCTGAGCCATGTTAGTTTAAAAATTATAATATTTGTAATTTTTTTAGCAGATCAGTAATTAAAAATTTTAAAATGAAGAATTTCTCTTAAAAATACTACATATTTTTCTCTATTAGCCACAAATATATTAATTGGGACATGAAAAGTTATCTAAAACTGACAATATATGCATTAAAAATATGGGAAAAACATTATATAATATAATTGATTTTAGAACATTTTCCATTTAACTATTTTATTAAACATTTTAGAGGAAGATGATGATGACGATGAAGAGGAGGATGATGATGAAAATTACGAAGACATTGATGAAGATTATGATGATGATGAGGAGGATGAAGAGGGAGATTCGCATGATGAATCAAACCAATCTATAAACAATAAACCTCATACAAGAGTTATGTCTAAAACCAGTAACAGGAGTCCCATGTCGAGAGTTACTCTTACAGACTTTCTTTCAAATCCAACTGCTGATGCATTTATGATACTTCATACAGCGAAAGAAGATTTCTTGTCTGCTTTACCTGAAGAACCTGCTATCAGAGATTACTTAGAATTATTTATGAAAATTTCTTCTGTTGTTAATCTTGACAATGATAATGTCAAGACTACAGCTTTCAAGTATGCAGATGATCTTCTTTCTAAGGCATATAACCTTGATTCTGAAGATGCAACTATTTTTAATAATGAACTAATGGTTGCTATTGGACTTATGAAAGGCGAAGACAAGAAACCCAAAACTGGTTTAGATATAACTGGTGCTTTGTTGTTAATGGAGCATATTGCAAAGCAGTCTTATTTCAAAGCTTCTACAAAAGATTTGCTGCAACTTTTTCTATCTCAACCATTTAAGTATGTTACAGCTGCTGGAAAAGCAAAACACATGCTTATGCAAACTTTGTATCGAGTTTAATTTGGAATGTGTTTATAATAAAATAATTTTTG
Source organism: Caerostris darwini (assembly GCA_021605075.1). Taxonomy (NCBI): domain Eukaryota; kingdom Metazoa; phylum Arthropoda; class Arachnida; order Araneae; family Araneidae; genus Caerostris; species Caerostris darwini. The sequence goes on from BPLQ01003570.1 coordinate 24,597, forward strand.
TTTTACCTGTTGATATTCATGTTACCTTAAAATATATGGTATAACATTCCATAAAAAAATAAATAATTTTTTATAATAAAGTAATAATTTTTCATTTTTGAATAAATATTAGCTATTTTTTAATAGTTAAAACAAAGTTCATTATGTTAAATAATTATCTGCACATACATCTATTTTATTAACTCTTATATTTCTAAAAAGTTAATACTTTGATTAGTTCATATTTATTCTACAATGTAAATTATTTATTTTTCTCATTGTTCTAAATATATAGACATCATTAGGTGTGTAAAAAAAAAGAGTAAAAATACTTGTAAAACCTTGTCAGTTTTATAAGTATTTTTTACTCTCTCTTTTTATAGAATGATATGTATTTAAAAATTTTTGGAGGGGAATAGGGCTAATAATCATAATCATATTCAAAATAATAAAGAGTCGAAGATGTACAGATAATAGTTTAAAGCCCAATTCACACTAAATATTCATGACTTGACATTGGATTTATGCGAAATATATGTCAACATTTAAAAAGCCTACTTTTCTTACTGGCCATGTGGCTCATTTCACTTAAATTTCATTGGGCTGTAAAAGTGTTTAGGAGAATGTTGACTTAACTAATAGGAAATCAAAATTTTATTTTTAATAGTTAGAAAATTTAAATTGCATCATGCAGATAAAATTTCTTAATTTTGAATCTTTGCACCATGGTGAATGTAATGTTTTAAAACTGAAAGAGTTGGTCGAAAACCTGACGAGGAAAGACATCCAATCTTATGAACATGAATACAATAAATTTCTGGGTTGACATATCCATCTGTTGTGTTTGAGGAGGAAATTGTGAATCTTCAAGTTGCTATCCTGATAGCACTCGTTCCAAAATATGGAAGCATTGTAGGAAGTTCCCTATAGAGCAGCCTGCATAACACTGAATATGCCTTTCTAGTTATTGATGATCTCATAGTGCCTGGTGTATGAAAACAATAACAAACTTTAATCTTAATCCTTTCTGGGAAATCCACTTTAGGGCAGAAAGGATTTAAATTTTTCGTTAAGCAGTTCATGTTGTAGTCCAGGGATGGCAGACAGCGGGCCACAAGCAGTCAGCCTTGAATATTTTTACAGCCCTTGAGATATATTACACTTTTGCAAATTATATTTATTTTATAATGGCCTAAGTAGTGAAAAACAACATTAAAAAAAGCATTATTTGGGCATCCATATATTCAAATATTAACTGTCGAAATTATGAGAAAAAATTAACTATTTTAAAATAATATTCTTTCACAAGCAAATATTGCACTAGTAAAATAAATATTTTTTAATGATTTCATTTTTTTTATTTTATTTATATTTATATATTTTATATATTTCATTTTTAATGTTATATATTTATTTACAATGTTTGTTTAGTATCATTATTATTATCTTATCTATGTTTACATGTAAAAATAATAGTAAACACATTAATAATTACTCATGTTTCAATTTTTCACTCCAAAAAAATGTTTATAGTGAGTCTAAATCTAATATAGAGATATATAATTTTATATGTGGCCCGCAGAGTTACAATGCATTTCCAAATTGGCCTGCAAGATCATTTGAATTGGTCACCTCTGCTGTAGTCTAATCTTACCAAATTATGAATTTAGATTTCACATTGGTTGTAGAAGAGATTTTTGATAGATTTTCACCTAGATGGTAAAGCAAATTTATCGGGGGGCATTTTGACATGTAAACTGAAAATATTCTGATTCTTAATATGTATTGTGAATAATAATGGTGAACCACTTAGTTGTAAGGGTATGAGTAGATATATCACTATTTCTTGTTCGTCAAAATAAATAACTTAAAAATTCTTTTGTAAATAGTTAATCATCAGATATTTTTAAAGTTTCTTTCTTGAAACTTTTTCATAAAACTGTAATGAGATTAAAAATTTTATTTATGATAAATATTTAAAAAAAATTTAAGTTAATTATTTTTGCTATATGTCATATATCACAAATGAAAAATATATAAGCTAACTCGCTTCTAATAATAGTAAAAAAAAAAAAAAAAAAAAATCTAAATAATTTAAAACTTATTAAATATTTCTATTCATTAAAAATTCATAAGCTTGTTCTCTATTACTGAATTCATTCTAGAAAAATATTTTGTAACTTTTAACTATTTAAAATTCTGTAAACCTACAAGAGAAGAAAATAAAGTAAACAAATATAATAAATATCTCAGTTTTAAATAAGTCATTAATATATTATTTTGTTTAATAGCATATTTTTAGATTTTGCAGACATGTTTGCATTGAAGTGAAATTTCTGATATTGTTAGAATTTTAAATGAATATTTATTGGTTCAATAATTATATTTAATGTACATGTATGCAATTTGTCAGAAATATAAGAACAGTACTACAATATTGACATAAATTATTTGAAATAGTGTTGAAAACCAAAAAAATTGTTACAAAAATAAGTTTATTTTTATGAAAATAAAAATTTGTGGCATTAATTATCTCAATTTTTTAATACGCTTTTATTAGCTTCACCTGTATGTTTGTATGTAACTCACTTTTTGGGCTCGATTTTGGGACTGATGGCGCCACCTACTGGCGAGTCAGTCAACTGATCCGCGATCGAATTGCTCTCTTCCTATTGGTCGAAAATTTCGGTGGCTAAAAAGAGGCGGATCTCAAAGGCATAGGAGTGCGATCATGTCGAATTGCGCTCTTCCTATTGGCCGAAAATTTCGGTGGCTAAAAAGAGGCGGATCTCAAAGGCATAGGAGTGCGATCATGTCGAAGTGCGCTCTTCCTATTGGCCGAAAATTTCGGTGGGTAAAAAGTATGTAAACTTAGCGGATAACCGGCCAAGTGGAAAACAAAGTAAAAACAATTATAGTTTAAAAAAACTAAAAAAAAATATGCTTTTAGAGTTAATCAGACTAAAAAGTAAAAAAATAAATTAATAGTTTAAAAAAACTAAAAAATACGCTTTTAGAGTTAATCAATCTAAAAAGTAAAAAATAATTGTTAACATAAGAATAAAATGACTGACGAGAAAATGAATGTCACTGTTCTAAAAGCGTTGGGTGCTTTGTATGACATTTTTAAACTAACTCTGCATTTCGGAATGAAACTAGTGAGAAATTATAACGATTGATATCGAGCACCCCATGATTTTAGAACAGGGACATTCATTTTCTCGTCAGTAATTTCATTCTTATGTTAACAATTATTTTTTACTTTTTAGATTGATTAACTCTAAAAGCGTATTTTTTAGTTTTTTTTAAACTATTAATTTATTTTATGTATATAAGTGAAGTGTATACATACTTATGCTTAAGAAAATTCCTGTGCCATGAAGGGGTTTTGATTGAAATGATGACATTTGATGATAGTGAAATATAAATATTACTGTTGAGGTGAGGTGAAAATTATGCTTCATTGATGTTATTGAACACTATATAAATAAACAAAATTTGGTTACTTCATCAGTCTGTGGGATGGAATATTTGTTTTATTGAGATATTGATACCCACACTGAGTGTAATTCCATGATAATGATGCTAGTTAGAATTTAAATAAATTAATAGTTTAAAAAAACTAAAAAATACGCTTTTAGAGTTATTAAGAGTTAAAAGCGTAAAAAAAATCAAAATTTTGGCATTGTACTATGCAGTATGATATTCATGGAGCATTTAATTACTTGTTGAGTGTTAACACTACTGCAATTGTATTATTCAGTGGTGGGGAATCGGTCCAAAAATTATTATGAGTCGAAGTTTTTATACTCTGATTCTTTACCATAATTTCATATACTAAGGGATATAGAAAAATTTGTAAAATAAATTCACTTTTATTGAGTTCGTATATCTATAAGAACAATTTGGCATAAAAAAGTATTTTTTGCAACAAAGACTTTATACTGTAAAGTTCCTTACAAACAAAAATAGTATTAAATTAACAGGTTGTAGAACAGTTAATAAGCGAAAGAAAACTTTACATTTTAATCATAAAGAGGCTATAGTGATGCATTAAAACTTTTCATATAGAATAGCTTCTATAAATTCTTTTATTTTTGATTTAAAATAACTTTTTATAAGCCTCAATTATTGTATTATCAATTGATGCTTATAAGAAATAAATATGTTTAAAATAATAAAAAGTATTGAAAGACTTATAAAAGTGATGCGGAAATCTTTTCAACACTAATTTGCATTGCTGATAAAGCAGTCTTTGCTACTGGTTGTATTATTGAAGAATATGATAGAATTGCCTCTTTAACATTTAATTTTTTCCTTCAGGCAATATTTTCAATTTTTCCTGAGGCACTCTCCAAATTTTATCTAAGTCAACCAAAAAAATATATATATATGTTTTGTTTTATATTCTAAGAACGTTTCCGACTTTTCTTCATTATCAAAATATCTTTCAAAATTCATTTTATCTATGTTTGATAAACAATTAATGATAGGACTTGAGTCAAGTAAATCGTAAGGAGTTATATTTTTTTATAATCTTATTTATCTCCATACAAACAGCAACGAGCAAGCCCATTTTTTTCAATCTGTTCTTCATTAAAAGTTATTATGTATTTTGGATCCACTTATATTCCAGTTAATAATACTTGCTAGCGTACACAGTTTCTTCTTTTCTTAGCATACAGTTTCTGTTGTCTTCTGCCAGCATTAATTCCGCCAATTTGTGATAATTTGAAAATTGCATCTTTCCACTCTGCTTAATTTCTCAGGTCCATTTAAGTTATTTTATAATTATATATAAATGCTCCAGCAATTCTGCTTGTTTCGCTTCAATATTCTTCATTCTAACAGAAGTATTTGCCGTAACTTTAAGGATAGGCTTTAATCCTACAAAGCCCTGAATCACATACGTGCTTCCCGACTGTGTTTCTTGATCTAGTACACGTTGATCTTGATCTAATACACTTTTTCTACACATCGTTTTAAAATTGTCCTAATCTTTGAGGTTGTGCAATCATTGCTATGCTACATAATTGGAATACAACATTAGAAATGTATATTTGTTTTAGAGCATTACGAATTGCAATGTATGGATTGCACATCGTTGTTGTTTCTTATCCCACTTGGTCGACTGCAACATCTAGACCATGTCCATGAGCCCGTGTGTTTTAAACCGACGAGTCATGATAAAGGATAAAAAAAAATATGGAGCTTCTTTTTGTCCGTAACAGAATAATAACCGTAAAGCCAATTCCATGAACCCGTGTGTTCTCAAACAATGAAAAACCACTCCACGACTTGAGCACAACTGGCTCTTCTGGCAACCAATGCAAGTCATGATAAAGATTGAAAAATGCAGCTTCCTTTTATCCTTGACCTTGCGGCACAAAGACACGGGGCACCCAAATGGGGAAGTCTGACTTTACCCCACCCGGTTATACCCCCGGACACTGGGTACCCACTTTAATCGCCTTTTATGCCATGTATGGGCCAGTGGGGCTATTCTAACCCAGACCCATACGGGAATACAAAAAGGTGCAGAGAGTGAAAAATTAGCTGGGCTTGGATTCGAATTCTCAACCTCGGGGTCAGAGATCATTTTAGTATGCTATATCGTAAAATCCAATGCAGTTTTTTATGAGAAATAAATTCACCTAAATTAATAGAATATTTGCCTTTGATTATAATGTAAAAAAAAACTATTGACTTCATCATATTAGTTGCATCGTCAGTAACATTTGATATTTTCTAACCTCATATTCATTCAAAATCTTATTCATTGGCATTCGAATACTTTCACTGCAATAATACACTTCTGTATCTCATACAATTAAAATACATTGAGCAAAGTTTCCGTCATCATCTTCAAATTGCTATGCGTAATTATTCTTTACACAGTTATATACATAAGATTCATCAATTTACTCTATATTGTAGCTGTCATTTTTCTTATTACCCACCAAATAATTGTTAAGGAATTGATTTTGAACATCATTTGAAATCAAACGTCTATAAAATTTGAAAATAACCCATAGTAATTGGTCCCATTATCATAGTCAGCCCATAGTAATTGGTCTTTTTCAGTTTAGTTTTCCAACAAGCTAGATTTTCTAAATTCACATGGTTGGATACACTTTTCAGCGTTATCTTCAAATTTGTAGTAGTACCAATAGAACTTTTGATTAGCTGAATTAGATCTGGTTCAACTGCAAAAGTCTCTGAATTTTCTAGATCTACCACGTGATCCGCTTCAATTTACTTACTTCGAAAGGATAATGAATTGGCAACAGCAGTATCAGTTTTTACAAAGCTTCCGATTAACATTTTTTTTTTACAAAAAATGCTTCCAATGAATTTTAAACATTAAGAATTTTATTTGCCATTTATGCAACATTTTTTTAATGCATCTTTACTGATGGAAAAAAATGTCTTGTGCTTGTTGAGACAATCGCTGTAGCCACAGCATTTTAATCACTTCTTCAGATATCGAACTACCATCCAAACCTTTTGTATGTCACAATAAATCAGATGGTCCTTTGTCCCCAAAATCGATGCAGGTTAGAAGGGTTTTTTTTTATTCTAGATTCTTCCGTGTCAATTAATTTGGTTAATGAAGCATTTTTTAGAGCGCCATATTTATTATCTTCTGGCGAATTGGATAGAATATCGACAACGAGACCTGAAATATTGTCGTCAAGTGCCACAATGACAGTGCTATATTTTGTTAAATCTTGAACAATGTTACTAATCGAAAATGGGCGCCAAATTCAATAAACCATAATTTGGGCTTATTTTTTCAGAACGTTGGTGGTTTTCAATTCATAATCAGTTATAATGAAACATTAATAAGTAAACATCGTAAGAGAGTAATAGAAAAAGGTTGATTTAATTAATCAGCCTTCGGATCAAAATATGAATATAGCGTCAATAAGTAAGGTATTCTCAGAAAAAGAAACACAATATTAGTTAGTTGGAAGGATAATTGCAATCAGTGCTGAAGTAGTTTGTTTTTATCCAATTGATTTTAATTACGATTATAGATGAGGTGAATTTTACGGTGATTATTCTTTGAAAGAATGGCTATTGAGGGTTCTGAAATTTATAGAATTTGTTAATAAAAAATCATCATCAGATTTTGTATTGTATATTCTGAATCTAATCATTTAAACATTACACCCATCCAAATAATGCTTGGAATATTCAAGCCTCCTTAACACAGAAGATATTGCTTTTTACTAGACCTTGCCATTCCCATGTATTGAGCACATATGGAATACGATCACTCGTTGCCAAAAATCGAGAAGAAAAAAAAAAGTTTGGCGGGCCAAGATAAAGTTTTCTAAAATTTTAAAAACAATATACAAGTATTACAATTTAAATACGTTGAGGAGATGAATGAAATTGCGATTTCCTTTTTAAAAGATCCTTATATTGAGGTTCGAAGTGAGATGTACTGATTCTAAGGAACGAGGCTAAATGTTCATCTGTCAGTCTACTTCTGAAATAATTCTTTCTAAGGTTCATAGTTGAAAACACTTGTTCACATATAAAAGATTAAGCAAACATAGCACTGATTTTCTGGCCGTGAGATATTAAATTTGGGAAACTTAACTTTCGATAATGATTTGTAAAACTCTAATTTGGCATATTTAGAAGCAACTGCTTGATTGTTAGATTGCAACTCAATTAATCCAACCTGCAAATCTGACCTCACTGCTTCACAATTTACGTTGAAAGGCATGGTAAAAAAATCCAATTCTGTTTGAATGGCACTGAAATCTTGAAATCTGCGTTCGAACTCAAAATGCAGTTTTTTCGAGCTATCTTCATAATTCTTAAGCTTCTCTTCATTTACTGAGGATATTGAATTTAACCTCGGGAAATGAGATAAAAAATAATAATTTTTTAAGTAAAAAAATAGTATTTAATCAAAGTAGAAAAGGAGATAGATGTATAATATATAAATATATATTTCTTTTAATTTGCCTCGGACAGGCAAATTAAAATTCTATCCACGGGCCGGATAGAACCTTCCGACGGACCGGAGTTGGCCCGCGGGCCGTAATTTTCCCATCCCTGGTCTACGTAGTTCAGCATATGATCGTGGCAATATTGTTACAGTGAGTGTATAGCTTTATTATTTTCAGATTTTTTGTTTGTAATCGGACTTTAAAATAATTAAAATTTTTGGTATTTATTTCGAAAAGATGATGATCGATCGTAGCAATGTTTCACGGGGAATTTTATTAGACATTTAATTTCATGAAAGTGAAGTAATTTGTCCGTAGTAGATTTCCAATTAGTTTCTTTCCGTAGTTGGAATTTTTTTAATTCAAATTTTACTGAAAAACAAGTAATATAAAAATTTTTTTTAAAGTCAATTGCTCCTTTTTTCTCACTATATTGCAGAAAATCCTTTATAAATAATTTTCATTCATTTTTTTTAAGTTTATCTGGCGCCATCTATTGGTTGATATATGCAACTTAGATCTAAAAAAAAACCTAAAATTAATTAATTAAATTTAAATACTAAATTAATATTTGAAAAAACTATATTAACATCAAGTGTCATCCACTACAAGTTAAAAAAAATGTATTTGAACTTGAGTGGATGAAAAAAAAGTATTTTATGAACGATTGAAAATTTGAACAAGATATATATATTGGGAGAGTGTGAGCTAATAGAAGGAAGTGAATAAAGTTCACATAAAAAACACCAAATAGCATTTAGTGTTAGATTAATTAAATTATCAAGAATGTGATAGGTATTTTTTTAAAAAATTATAACTCTAGGCTAGTTTTTCCCAAGGCATTTTATTGGAAATTTTTTCCTTACTGTGACATTTTTTGCTATTCATTTTATTTGATACATTGACCTTCAAAAAATTGACAATCTTTCATCATTTAGGATTTATAACTAAGACAATATATATGTGTATTTTTATTTCCAATGACAAGTTTATAGGACAACATATATCATAAAAAAGAAAAAATACAGTGAATTCATTCGCTTAAGTCTGGCATTCCAATAATTCTTCCATAAAGAAACAGGAGGCAGTGCAGAACATGATGCAAGGTGAGACATATCCATTTCATCCTGGTTATCACAAAGAAGACAGAGAGGGTCAGGAGTCAATCCAATTCTGTGAAGGCATTTGCGCAGACAATTGTGACCATAGAAAGGTCGTAGCATTGCCACCGAATTTTCTCTAGGCTATTCAGGGATATCATGAATAGGATCGTACCAGTACTTGTGACAGTTTCTAGCAGCAGCATCCTCAAAGATGAGCATCTAAGGGTCTTTTTAATCTTATCTCTAGTTTTGGGCCAATCCACCTGCGTTCCACTGCAGAATTCTAAGAAACTCACACTGAGAGCCAGACTAAAAGCCATATTTGTAGATCATTTTGCATCAGACGTTGACCGGGAGTACACCACGAGGAGGCAAATCTACGTTGAAGACAATATGAAAAGACATAATATTCTCGATAAGACGAACTCATTATATATGGGGAAATATGCGAAGAACTGTCATGTTATGGATTTATAATGGTCATTACATTCGTAATTTATTATTTATGGTCAATGGCCATATAAATGGGCAAAATTATTATTTTCATATATTCATTCATTTCCTAATTTTTCCTTAATTTGTATCGATATAAAGCAAATAAAACATCTTTATATTTATAATTCTTCTGTAATTGTGTTTGTCACTGAACTCCTCCTAAATGGCTGGACCAATTTTGACGAAATTTTGTGTGTGTATTTGAGTAGGTCCCTGGATGATTTAGATTTATATTTGGACCCGGTAGGTGGCTCTGCAATTGGGTTCTATTGTACGTGTGTTTGTTACTGAACTCTTCCTAAACGGCTTGACCAATTTTGATGAAATTTTTTGTGTGTGTTTGAGTAGGTCCCTGAATAGATTGGATTTGTAATTGGATATGGTAGGTAGCGCTGCGATCCGATTTCAGGATTTTTTATTTTTATTTTCAGGGCAGGACAGCGTCTGTCGGGTCCTCTAGTAATCAATAAAACAATTTTTTTTTTTTTTTTTTGCTTTAAAACATTTATTCTTTATGAGGATAACTTAAAAATATGCCTGCTTACATCAAAATTGAATTTCGAGATTGCTTATTTCTTCATGGGAGGGCTTTACAGCAATTTAAAACACATTTGAATATCAAAAACTCAGTTTCATTGAATTAAGAAACGATCAACCCAAATAAAACAAACAACAACAAACGCATATAACTTTTCCGAACAGAGTTGTTGAGATAAAACAGTGTGAAAGTAGAAATTCAATTACCTGCGTCTGCAACTGATGAAAGCGTTTTTGTACACCCGAATGATCTTAAAGACGATACGAAACTTTCGGTAAAATTCTAGGTTTTTAATAATCGTTTGGTTGTACGCTTCGATGCCGCAGACTGTCACTTTCCCGCTGAATCTAATAATCTTTCAGTGTCAGTAAGCACTCCCACGGAAAATGGCGCGAATATTCACCACCGGAGCTACTATTAGGGCCATAGTGAATGTCCATATACTCCGATATGGTCTCGCACACTGACACTAAACCTGATTCATATCTTACAGAGATTGATGTACTCTTAAACACATATTACCAGGGACACATCTTGGAGGTGCTCTGCATATATTAGATCAGGGGTCTCCAACCTTTTCAGCCATAGGGTCATAGTGTTTACTCCAGTAAGTACCAAGGGCCAAAACGGTTTTAATTTTTCTGCCATTATCTATAATTTCTAGACTAGTCGCCGAGTACGCTTGCTAAATTAGCTGTTTCAATTACTATTACTATTGTGTGAACAAATATCAAAACTCATCTTTGTTGGAGTTTTATAAGAGTCTTCCACTGATACAATTTCGATAATTTACATAAATTTGCTCGTGGGCTGTTTTCTGTTTTTGGTACTACTTACTTGTGTGAGAAAACATTCTCCAAAATGAAGTACACGAAGAATGTTTACAGATCTAAGTTAGCCGATGAGCATCTTAAATCTCTTTTAATAATTGGTACAAGTAAAATTGATCCACAACTACGAACTATTGTCAGTGAAAAATCACAATTATATAAATCTCATTAGTATTTTTTTACATGTGGATACCCAGCGGTTTCATTCGCGTTAATTTAGCTTTTCCGCTCCTGAGGGATTTTCAGGATAAAAATCATATGTTTGATTCAGGATATATACATTCCAAATATCGATATACATACATGTGAGATACTCTTTACCCCAGCATAACTACCGAGGGTAATCGCGGAATGTTCACAAGTTTATAATGTTAGTGGGATTCATTTCAATTATTTGTTAGTTGTTATGCTTAAGTTAAATTTTCTGCGTATTATTGTTGTTGTTTTTTATGCCACTTGGCTGGCCAAGCCCACGAGCCCATACGTACTCATGATTGAAGGGGAAGGAAGCAGCTTCTGTTGTGATGGAGCACCCGTAGGTAGAAGCCTGACTTTTGCTCCGTGACGCTCTTACAGTCATAGGAGACCGGGACCTACGGCTTAAAGTGGATTCCGAACCTGCGTATCTGCGTATTATGCTTGTCATTAAACTTTATCTAGCAAGTAAATAAAACCGAGTTATTAACCTTCTGTATTTTTCTATCCAAATTATTACAGCAACAATAAGCTATTCGCTGTCGCGGGCCGGATTGATGACATTGGCGGGCCGGATTTGGCCTGCGGGCCGTCGTTTGGAGACCCCTGTATTAGATCATTACATTGCAATGAATTTTATGAGATGAGATTGATTGGTTTATTGCTCTATGGTCATTTTGTGCATACTTTAGGCTAAATAGACCGGGACCTACAGTTTAACGTGGATTCCGAACCACTCACAAACAACCATGCCCCGCCAGAATTCTAACCTGAAAAGCCTGTGGTATTATAGGCCAGAGCGCAAGCCAATTGCCATCAGGCCACTTATTAAATAAGAGGTATCATCTTCAAGTGACGAAAGTGGTTTTGAAGCAGTTCACCACAAGAAAAACTGCGTATTGACTATCATGTATAGTTTTAAATGCACATTTTGGAATCTATATAAGCAAATAAAACATTAAAAAAAATTAAAAAAATCGAATTTTAATTTAATCTTTGCTTATTTGGAAAACCAATTTTTAGTAAGGTTTTGATTTACATATTTTTCGTGAGGTTTTGATTTACATATTTTCTATGTGGGACTTTCGTTATGCTCTCCCTATTCACTGCAAAAAATAATTTGTTTAAAAATGCTTTGAAAAAATATATTTTATAGATACTTGTGAAATTGCAGAACATTTTTTTATGCGTAGACCCCACAAAAACAGATTTAAGTGTATATAAACCTAAATGACATGGAAAACGTCATGATATACAAATTAAATTTTGTCAATGTAGAATATCTATAAGTATTGTTTAGTTCTAATTTAAAAGTTTTTTTTACTTCAATTTGTTTTTACGAATAAATTTTTAAGATATTATTCTAAAGTATTACTGAATGATGTATGCTTATTAAATATTATATATTGTTGAAAAAATAAAAATGTTATTCATTCATTATTTAGAATATTTTTTCTAATATAATAAAGATTTCTTAAAGTTCTAATTCATTTTTTTTTTGTAAATGTGCTTTTTCCCCATAATTTGTAAAAAATAATTATTATTACTTTATTTAGAAAAAATTAAAAAATATTAATTCGTTATCGTATATGAAGTTTATCAATTATTATTTAGAATTAATTATTTCTCAAGATAAGAAATTTTTTTTGCAATATACTTTTTAAAAATAGGATAAAAAAGTATTTAAAATTTTACTTATAAAGTCATACTTCAAATTAAAATAAATTTTATCGATAAAAGTTTATGTTTACCAGATTAATGTAAGTAATATTTTCCAGAATATTGTATTTCATTAAATAATTTCCTATGAAAAACATATTATTGAAAAAATAAAAATATTTTTTATTTACTACAAAAATAGGAATACCTTTTCTGATATAATAACGGGTTTCTTACAGTAAATTCTGTGTTCTTTTTGTGCTTTTTTCCCCCAACAATTTATAAAAAATAACTACTATTATTTTATTTAGTAAAAATTTAAAAATTTTTAAAATGAATTCAAAAATATTAATTCGCTATCATACTTCAAACTTATCGATTATTATTTATAATTAATTATTTCTCAAAATAATAATTTCTTTTTTACAAATAGATAAAAAGTATTTAAAATTTTACTTATAAAATCATATTTCAAATTAAAATAATAATTGACAAGGAAGTAAAGTTTTAACTTTTTATACCAGATGGCAGCACAGTCTTCCATTTAAGACGTAATTTTGCACAATAGTGAAAACGGTGGATGATCGACTCAACGTGAAGTAGTAGACCAATCAGAAGAGCCGAATTACAGTCCACCTTCCTCTCGAGGGCTGGTTTGTAGCCTAAAATTTTACTCAACTATAACCTAACGAAGTAACAAAACCTTTTAAATTTTTGCATTTAGTTATCGCACGAGGACTACCGCCCTACACTGGAAATGTGGACTTATTTGTTTTGCCTGTTATTGTCTGTTAACGTGCTTAGCGGATTTACTAATGGAGAAAAGGTATGGCCGTGTTTCTTTCCTTTTACCGCTTAGGTTACTGATCTTGAGTGTAATATTGCTTCTTCGGCTTGTTGTAACTATGACAAGCCATGTGTTTTACGAATTGGTAGTGAACAAGCATGTGCGATCGATAACTAAGAGTAAAGTATTACATTTTAATGAAGCCGGGAATTTAAAGGACAGATTTAAAAGGATTTTTATTTTAAAATTTTTGCCATCTTCAAAGTATTTATATGTTTTGTCTTATGAAGGATATGCAAGTGGCGTTGCATTAATTTTTTTTTTTTTTTTTTTTTTTTTTTTTTTCATGATTATAGTTGAGTGGTTAATTTTTTAGCTAAAGTATATTTATTTGTAGGGTTGATATGATACTTTCATAAAATTAAATTTGTTTGTATGCAACTTGTATGTTTTTTTTCTTCAGTTGACTATTTTTTAATCTTATCATAGTTAAGCTTTAGGGTTGTTTATTTACTTTTACCGTTTTTTTTTTGTTTTTGTTTTGTTACTCAATTTCTTAATATTAAATTTGTAACTCTATTGCTGTATTTCCTTAAATTGTTCTTTGTATTCAAAAATTGTTTGAAAACTACTATTTATAAATAGTATAACAATGAAAAAGTAAAAGGAAGTAAAAAGCTTAATTTACTTTAGTTTAAGTTTATTTTACTTTACATTTCATACATTTTTATAAATAGTATATTAATTTTCGTAAAGAAAAATCTATGCATTTCATAAAATAAATTTTAAATTGAAAAACGCTAAATATTTTAAAAAATATATTTAGTTATAACAGTGCACTTTGTATTTTTAAAAAAATATATTTTAGGAAGGGATTTAATTAAATTAACTTAAATAAAGGAATAATTTAAAAATAAAACCCTTTCTTATAAAATGATTCTTTGATTATTATGTTTTAATTTTAAAATGAAAGAGTAATAATTAATAAATGTATAACAAACTGTTGTAAGTAAAATTTATAATTTCATATTATAATCCTATGTTGAAAGAGTTCCTTAATTTTTTTCAAAATTGTAGCTTTTTGTCATTCTGTTTCTTCCAAATTAATTCAAATTAAAAATGTTAATTATTTGTGGAAGACAAAAAAGAGAGGTAGGCTTAAGGAATACTTTAAAAGTGTATCTATTTAAGAAATTGTCTAATCAATTTCCCCAATTGCATGCTTGTCTCTTCGAAATAAAGATAAAGATAATAAAATAAAGATAAACATTTATATTTATGAAATATGTTTTCGTAATTTCATTATTATTTTCTGAAAAAAGGTGTCTCTTCGAAAAAAAATAGCACATGTATTATATAAAGCAAATACAATACATACATGTGTGTTAAAATAGTCGTGGTTTGTTGAAGCCACATTGTTAAATTTCAATATAAACTTCTTAATAGTTTGATTATAAGAAATACATGTGTAGAATATTACATTTTAGTAATTAGCTTTTCTAGAGTAGCTAAATTGTCCAGGTTTGATTACGCTACCTAAATGCAAGTAATTTCTGACTAATAATTCTTTGAAATTCTAGTAATTCAAATACCACAATATTTCCTTTTATATCTTGATAAAGAAGACACAATGAAGCAATATTGTTGAACTTCCTCTTCCTTTGTCTGAATTTGTATCCAGCTGATTGTTAAGATAAATTGTATTTTAATGCAAGAATTTTAGAATTATTATACATATGAAATGAAACACCGTAAATGGAATTCCTCATTTTGTTTATAGAATCAAGTTTTATTTATTGAATTAATCTCTCACATACAGAAATATATATATAAATAAATATAAATATGTTTATGTACATATAAATGTGTAGATTATTGAAAAAAAAATCATAATCATTTGGTATATTTGAATGTTTAAAAATTATCTCAGTTAAAAGTCTTTTTAGTCATCAGTTAAAATGCTCTGCTATACAAAAATGCCTTCAGGACTTTTGTAAAACTGATAAACCCTCATTATTCAAAAATTGAAACTTTTATGTTTTAAATCTTCATGTTTCTTTATAAAATTAAGAATTAAAACAATTCTCAATTTAAGAAATACAATTGTAAATTAACATTGTCGATTTAAACTCTAGGATAGTTGGATGTATTTAGTTTGTCCTTTTTTTTTTTTTTATAAATGCTGATTGACAAGCTAAATATTATACAATGCAATACAATTAAGAAATCTTGTAAAATATAGATTTATTGTTTTAAAAGATTTTACCAATTTATTAAATTTTTATTTTAAAATGTGAAATAATTTATTGCCTAAAAGGTGTATTTTTTTTTGTGTCGTAAAATACTATATTTCTATAATCTGTCGAATACAACTATATTTTGAAAATTAAATTCATTATTTTTTGATCTGCTTAAAAAACCCAAAAAGTATGCATACTATATGTATAGCATGATTAACTATTATAGTATGTAATTTAATTTATAGGGAAAATTAGCATTTTTTTAAAATTAAAAGCAGCAAAATTAATCTAAAAACTATTTGAATTAGAGATGTCTCATAGATTATACAGCCATGTTTCTCTGAATTCTAAACTTCTTCAAAATGATTAATTTTAATTTTTTTTTTTTTTTTTTTATTGCCATTACTAGTGATTTGTGCAAAATAAACATTCTCATTTTCAAACATCCTAAATATTAATAGTAATAATCTTAATTTTTTTTTTTTTTAAATTCTGTTGCGTTCCGAATAAATTTGATACCCGAAGAACTATTTTTTCAAATAAATCACTAATGTTATTTAAAAAATTTTTTGTCTTATTTCTATGCATTTTACTGGAAATTTAAATAAATTAAAAATCACATAAAAACTAGTTCATATGTATGTAAAAAATTTCTAATTTTTAAGTTTTAATGATTGGTTCAATGATAAAAAAAATAATCTTATTTAAAATTTAAGTAAAATTATTATTTGTTCATGATCATAATAAAAGAAAGCCATACTATAAAATGATTGTTGTTTGATATTCTCAAAAAAAGCCAAATATAATTTGCATGGTTAGATAAGTAGTACTTTTTCATGAATCTTGTGCGAACACTTTTTTCAGAGAAAGTTACAAATCAAAATGTATTTTATTGCTGATGTTTGTGACTATACATATGTAAAGAAAAGAAGTTCTAAACTAACCGAAGAGAAAACACTGTTAATTTGCAAAGATAATGAATCATCAATGAAGTATTTAACAGCTCAATCTCTTCATTAGAATGCAATCTAAAGAGAAAGAATTGTTGCCAAGAAAAGTTTCAAAAAGAGCATTTTTCAAACTAAATGTATGTATCTTAAGAAACATATCAAAATAAAGTAATAAATAAATAACATGATATTGTATTGATATTCATAACATAACATGATATCAAAATAAAAACAATAAATACATATTTGATATAAAACAATTCATCTGTGCTTTAATTTGTAAAATGAATTTTTGTAATTAATATAATAGATAATTTTTTTTCCCCTTTTAGCCTATTATGTTCCTTTGTGCCAATTTTTAAAATCTCTTAATGAATTTTTTTTTTCTTTTTGCATTTGTAATTTGTAAATGCATTTTTTCGAATAAATCATTCATATTATTTAAAAAAAATATGTACCTTTATTGAATGTTTAATGCTTTTTTTTTATTAAAATAAATTTTATTAGTAATAATTAAACATTCCAGTCAATAATATATAAGATTTTCATTTTTTGAATGTATTGAAAAATAATAATTATAATAATTAAAAAAAAAAAAGACAGTTTCTTATTTTTTTTTCTTTCTTTTTTTTTTTTTTTTTT
Organism: Caerostris darwini; assembly: GCA_021605075.1. Taxonomy (NCBI): domain Eukaryota; kingdom Metazoa; phylum Arthropoda; class Arachnida; order Araneae; family Araneidae; genus Caerostris; species Caerostris darwini. The sequence goes on from BPLQ01003570.1 coordinate 41,985, forward strand.
TTTTTTTTTTACAGAATCATATTTTTTTCTTTAATTCTGATCAGAAATTTTTAATTTTCTAACACTCCTTTTTAGGTAAAAATCAATAAAATAATTTTCAATGGAATTAAAAGAAGTTTTATTGGTTGTTTTAAATTTATATATACTCATCCGGTGATAATAAAAACATGCAATATTCTGGCGTCTTAGTTCTGCAAGTATCGGCAGAAAAACCTTAAGTTACACCTGTTGTAGCAATTTAATGTCTCTGGCTGATCTAGTGCCCTGTGGCTGACCTTGAATTAATTCCAAAAAATATATTAAGATAAAAGTTGTGCTTCCTTGATGTGTCTGGTTAGGTTTTCGTTTTAAAAATCTTGACGTGGCAACTATAGTGAAATTTTTCTTTCTTAAAGCATATCGTTATCTTTTGGCCATTTTTTTCTATTTATTTTTTCAATTTTGGAACGTCGTGCATTCATATTTAGAGTAGTAACGTTACTTCCTAAAAGTTTTGGGTTACAACCAGGGTGTGGAGTCAGAAAAAAAATTTCTGACTTTTGTTGGATTTTTTTTTATACCACCGACTTGTAACTCACGTATCTTTTCCGTAATTTTATGTACATTCAAATCTTTTTTGTACGGGGGATAGGCATCGTTGTAAAGAAAATATCCGGAAATTTCATAAGTAGCTATAAAATATATTATTTGCAACACAATTTATTATTATTTTTTTTAAAATTCCTTTTTGTGGTAAATAGGAACTGAATAAAAAAAAAATCCCGTATAGATAACATGTATATCAGAACTGCGCGATGTAGCTAGAAATTAGTTTTTAAACAAGAAAAAATTAAATTAACATATCGGAACATTTTTAAATGTATTATTTGCTTGTATAGATTCGAAAATGTGTATTTAAAACTTTTCATGGTAGTTAATACGCGGTTTTTCTTGTGGTGAACTGGTTCAAAACCACTTTCATCACTTGAAGATGCTACCTCTTATCTAATAAGCGGCCTGATGGCCAATTGGCTAGCGCTCTGGCCTTTGATACCACGGACTTTTCAGGTTCAAATTCTTGCAGTGGTATGGATGTTTGTGAATGGTTCGGACTCCACTTTAAACTGTAGGTCCCAGTCTAATTAGTCTAAAGTGTGCATAGAATGACCATAGAGCTACAAACCAAACCAAATCTCATTGAATAAATTTCGTGATAATGTGATGATATAATATATCGGGTGACATCTGTTAGGTTCTTTTTAATTTGCATGCTATTTCGACAGCCATCTGTTGTTTTCTTTTTAAATTAATTTTAATTCATAATATGTATTTGATGCTTTTTTTTTTTACATACCGGAAAAAAAAAGTCGCATAAAAACAGGTTTGCGTGTGCTATGATCTTAACTAATGGATGTAGAAGAATTAATGAAATAAATTCAATGTCTATTCAAGTCGCTTATCTATATTTTTTTTTTTTTTTTTTTTTTTTTTTGTTCAGAACAGTATTGTTTACAATCTTTAATGTGTGATACATGTTTTCACTAAAAACATTCTTGTATTCTCTTGTAATTGTTTACAAAAAACGCGTATATTCAGTATCAAACTAACAGTTGTCTATCATTTTATGAGCGAAATATCACCAGCTCAATGTTAAAAATCCAAAGATCACATACCGATGAGGTTTTTCGTCCAAATCTAAAAATAAACACACTTTGAATTAATAGATATGTGAAGTTATCAAGTGCTTTATCAGTCATAAAGTAATATTTCAATAGCTGAAGCATGAAGTATATATTTTTTTTTGCTATTTTGTTTCGCCTTAAAATGCCGACAGAGCAGTTGCATTTGAGGAATTTGAAGACATTTATTTCTATTCCTAAAATAGTGATGATGCGGCATATTAGATGACGCGTTTTGTTTTGCTGTAGGGAATTATTTAGGATAAGTGTCTTTATACTGTTTTTTTGTTTTTTTTGTTAATATCTTCATTTTCACCTCTCCCAACTTTTTTCATAGTTAAATAGTCTGTTATTAAATTTATTTTGTATTAATATATAAAGTTTTTTTAATGTTTTAATTTATATTACAAATATGACAAAGTCAGTTTTGTCAATAGCAATTTGTCTAAAGGTTAATTAAAATGTAAGAGTAACATATTTTATTACGTGGTTCAAAAGAAATCAAACTTTAATATTAGTTATCGATTTATAGCTAATTTGCTTTCAAAATTCGTTTCAAACATTATGTATTATCAGAAATATTTCTTAAAAATTTTGAAGAGACATTTGATATAAATTCTATTATCGATAATAGCCAAATCAAAAGCAATTCTCTTGTGTAAGTGTGTTATTATGAAAAATATTTTTAAATTTCGGAATAATTATTAGTTATTTTGAAATTCGTTTGTTTAATGGTTATCAATAAGTTTTTGTATGCTATTTAGTGTTGCTTTTTAATTGACTTAATTCAAATTAATAATTATATGCATGTTCTCCTTTCAACATATTTGCCAACCACAATTTCAGAATCATTCTTGTAGAATATTGTTAGATTACAATTACCATATAACATTCTTTAGTGTTATTGTATAATATAACACTAAATATATACTACATACAATATTATACTACATTATATATGTTTATAGATTACAATATAACACTCTTTAGTGTTATATTGTAATTTTATAAATATTAATGCATTAATAATTCATTGGGAAATTTCAATTAATATTTCTTTTACATGTATAGTATAATAATTAGAATATTGCTATAACTTTGCTAAATGTAACACCGATGTTTAAAAAAATAACAAATTTTTTTTCTGATATCAAAATTGTAAAATCTAATAAAGCTCGCACAACAGAATTTTTTTTTTTTTTTCGAGAAACTATTGCAAAAATATTACAATAAATTTTAATTCTGATTTATCGTAAAATGATAATGTAAAGTTTTAAAAAAAATATTAATTAATTAATAAAATATAATTGTGAATATTTGAAGCAAACCATTTTCAAAAGTCTTTTTAACTAATATAAATATATAAAGAAGATACTAAATAAAGAATACTACTTCTCTTTATAACAGTATTATTATTTTGAAACTGGCAGCTTAAAATCAGGAGATATGCATTAAATTATAGCAGCTGATTTTCCTTTTAAATGTGTGGGTTTCGCGTAAATTAATTCTACAGCTGTCAAATTAAATATCAGATTTTCCCGAGAATCATTACGTGATCTCTGTCGGATAAAAAGAACTCGTTTCTCTGATAGTATTTGTGTGCGTCACAGGAGAGCGATTCCATTTTTCTTAGAATATTCAAGGGTTCAAGTACTTCGAACTCAAATATTGGGCGGGACAATTAAAAAGATTCATGCAAACCAGCCGCACTGAAATCGTAAACAAATCGAGGAAGATACTGACAAAAGTTGCCCTTGAACCCTTTTTGCCTACGTAGTCCTTATGGTGAGAGGAAAAAAAAAAAAAAAAAAAAAAAACTTGAATGCGGATGTATCAAATGGATGTTAAAAAAGAAAAAATGGCAACGTCTTGCTTGGTGTGACGTCATTTTAAGTATTTCGTCTTCCGTTTTTTTTCAGAATATTTGAATTGTTTAGAACGAATTCATAAAATATTTATATCGTTTTAAAATAAATAAAACAAAAAGCTTTCAAAATATATAATTATTTAAACTAGCAGACTTTTTTTATTGGATTAAAAAAGTTTTTTTTTTGTAGTATATAAGATGTTTAATTTTAAATTTAAAAAATAAATTTACAACATCGTGTCATTTCTCTGGCAGATAATTACGAAAACTATAAATTTGCAAAATTTATTATTATGTTTTTCAAAATCATCAATATAATTGATTTTTTTTTATTAATTTAAAAAACATTTTTTCCGTCAAATATTTTTGAACAGAAAAAAAAAAAAAAAAAATAAATAAATAAATAAAATAATGTACAATCGTGTAAAAAATAAACGTACGTAATGTGTATTTCTGTCATTTCTGTGGCAAATAATTACGAAAACTATAAACTTGCAAAATTTATAATTTTTATGTTTTCAAAATCATCAATATAATTGGATTCTTTTTATTACTTTAAAAAATAAAATTTTTGTCAAATATTTTTGAACAGTACAAAATTAAAAAAATAAATAAATAAAACTACAACCTCGTGTCATTTCTGTGGCAAATAATTACTAAAACTATAAACTTGCAAAATTTATAATTTTTATGTTTTCAAAATCATCAATATAATTGGATTCTTTTTATTACTTTAAAAAATAAAATTTTTGTCAAATATTTTTGAACAGTACAAAATTAAAAAATAAATAAATAAAACTACAACCTCGTGTCATTTCTGTGGCAAATAATTACGAAAACTATAAACTTGCAAAATTTATAATTTTTATGTTTTCAAAATCATCAATATAATTGGATTCTTTTTTATTACTTTAAAAAATAAAATTTTTGTCAAATATTTTTGAACAGTACAAAATTAAAAAAATAAATAAATAAAACTACAACCTCGTGTCATTTCTGTGGCAAATAATTACGAAAACTATAAATTTGCAAAATTTATAATTTTTATATTTTCAAAATCATCAATATAATTGGATTCTTTTTATTACTTTAAAAAATATAATTTTTTTGTGAAATATTTTTGAACAGAACAAAATTTAAAAAATAAATGTACAACCTCGTGTCATTTCTGTGGTAAATAATTATGAAAACTGTAAATGTACAAAATTTATTATTTTTATATTTTCAAAATCAATATAATTGGATTAAAAAAAAAATAAATGTACAACCTTCTGTAATTTCTGTGGTAAATAATTACGAATTGCAAAATTTGCAAAATGCAAAATAATTACAATTTGCAAAATTTATTATCTTTATATTTTCAAAATCATCAATACAATTTGATTTTTTTTTTATTATTTAAAAAAAATATATATAATTTTTTGTTGAATATTTTTGAAGAAAACAAAATTTAAAAAATAAATGTACAACTTCATGCCGTTTCTGTGGCAAATAATTACGAAAGCTATAAATTTGTAAAATTTATTATTTTTATGTTTTTCAAAATCAATAATATAATTGAATTTTATGTTTTTATTAGTTTAAAAAACATAATTTAATTTTTTTTGAGCAGAACAAATAATTACTTTACTGAGAAACCTCGAAAAATTTCGTTTTTAAACATCTGATCATTTCAATTGTATTTAAAAAAAAAAAAATTGAAAAATCGAAATATAATTTACTGATAAATTTTTTTTTAAATTTTACCCGAGGACTTTTTGTTAAAAGATAAAAAAAAAAAAAAATTATTAATTAACGTTCGCTGTTAATCAAATTTTATTATTTGTTTTTTAATTTCTAAGAATTACTTTTCTTACTGGATATTTCTAAAAAATAATTCAATTATTTTTTTAACCGAAATGTTTAAATATGGGTGCATTTTCTCTTTTGCTAGGATTTTTATTTTAAATAACTGAAGTATTTTTGAGTATTCGATTATATTTTTTAATTTTTCAATAGTATTTAAATTTTTTTAAATTAAAATTCATGGAAAAATGTTTGAACAATTCTTGCTACATTAATTTCTTCAAATTATATTAAATTTGAATCTGTTGGTAGATATCCATTTTGGGTAAGTAATTTCTAGCAAAAAATTTAACTTAAATTTGTTTAAGGAAAAAGCATTGTGCTTGTATGTTTTATTTTTAATATTTTCACTTAAAAATAACTTTGCTCTTTTTAAAAACTTGTTCTCTTTGGGAATGAGTTAATATTAAAAATTAATTCAGCTTTGTTTACAATTGAAATTTTGAATGCCTAGTTTTCATATGATGTGGTTATTAGTTTTTGTCTATTTCAAAAATACTCGTATCTTAAATTACCTAATTTTTTGTACAATTCAAATTTTAAAATAATTTAATTTTTTGTCTTATTTTTAACACGTTTTTAAAGTAAATTTAGAATGATTTTATTTTTATTACTTGTTCAAGTATGCAGTTTCTGTAATTTTCTTCTTTGCTATATTTCCCCTTTGTTCTAATTTCATTGTTATGATATTAACAGCTTTAAACTAGATCGCAAAAACGCCTGCATTGGATTTCAAAGCAGTTCGTGACAATATTTGAGCAACCTACAAATAATGTACTTTGGGTTTATTCAAAACAGGTATTGAAAGAAAAGCATTTTGCAGTGTTTTATTTCATTAAAAAAAAGTACCAAGTTTATTTGAAATGTAACATCAAAAAGTTTGTTCTAATTGATATTATTATTGAATTTTACGGGTTAAGTTTAAAATATTATAATTAATATTTCAGAAAATAAATAAGTCTAGTAGCTTCTCAATTATCATAAATGGCAAATAAGAACATTACATTTAGAAAGTTGGCAACAATCGCAAAAAAGTTGCTTTAAGTAAAAGGCAACATCAAATGTTATTCATTTTTTATTTTTTATTTTTATTTTTATCGAGATTTTCTTTTATTTATATTTATAAATCTTTGATTTTATAGATTGTAAAGTCGTTTTTGCTAGCTATTCATTATCATCTTTTTAAATTTTCATTGTTTTATTGCTTGTGTCGGGGTCCATATTAAACTGTAGGTCCTGGTCTAATCAGCCCAAAGTGTGCAAAAAATGTCCGTAGAGCTACAAACCAAATGTTCTGTTTTTATTAGTCCAAGATGCCCATTGTCATTGTACAATTGATGCCCACATTCCTTCAATTCCTACACATTACCTATGTTTGTACGTTTTTTTTTTTTTTTTTTTTTTTTTTTTTTTTTTTTTAACTTTATAATGTTTGTCACTTACATGTTTGATGTATGCATAGGTTCTATTTCGTTACTGCAGCTAATGCTCATTTCGAAGTTCTGAATCTAGAACACTTCTCATTAAAGTCTGATACTGCTTCCATGTATCAAAAGATGAAACATATTAAGTAATACAGCAATTTAAAGTGACTACTTTTGAAGTACATTTCTTACCAAATTAAGGGCAAGCAATAATCAATTAGTAAATAAGTAACTTACTGTCTTGACAAAAAAAAAATGTCCCTTGTTGAGTTTCTTTTTCTTTTTAATAAATCGAATTTTACGATGACTAAACTTGGATTACTCAGTCATTGCATTAATGAAAGTGTCCATTATATATAGTATGTTTATTTTCGTCTGCCATTAGACGCCCAAGTCATTCACCCTCGTAAATCATTCGTCTAATTTATGCTCCAATCGTATTTCAATTTCAGATTCCCCCTTTTAAAGACACGGCAAAAGGGAAAAAGATAGGAGGGGGGAAACAAAGAAATTCGAGACTCGCTGTAGGGATAATGGGACAGATGATTACCTTCTAAAAACGAGGTACCGGACTTTCTCCCTATTGAAGAAAAATTGGTTTTTTTTCCTTCCCTTCCCACTTATTGGAAGAATTTTGTTCGGAGCTATTTCGAAGAATTGTATAAAAATGAGGGTATCTCATTTGGGGTTATTATTCCAGGTGATGATCTGGAAAGTAATTAACATAGTAAAAGCGTAACAATCGATTTCTTTAGAGAGAATCCCTGAGTTGTGTGTGTGGGATAAAGACAGAATTTTTTTAAATGGTTTGTTTATAAATAGTAATTTATTTCAACTGATGAAAGATGTATTTTATATTAACTCACCTGTGTTTTTTATAGTTAATTACTTTGTCTAATAGTTATATATATATATATATGTGTGATTGGGTCCAATGTGTCTTGTTAGATGTGTGATTGGGTCTAATATGTCTGATTGTTAGATGTGTGATTGGGTCTAATATGTCTGATTGTTAGATGTGTGATTGGGTCTAATATGTCTGATTGTTAGATGTGCGATTGGGTCCAACATGTCTGATTGGGTGTTATATGTGTGTAATTGTTAGAAATTCATGATAGGTTATGTGTAATTGGGTTCAATGTGTTGTATATGTGATTGGGTCTAAAATGTCTGATTGTTAGATATATGCGTGATTGTGTCCAATATGTCTTATTGTTATATGTGTGATTGGATCCAATATGTCTGATTGTTATATGTGTGATTGGATCCAATATGTCTGATTGTTATATGTGTGATTGGATCCAATATGTCTGATTGTTAGATATATGTGTGATTGGATCCAATATGTCTGATTGTTAGATATATGTGTGATTGGATCCAATATGTCTGATTGTTAGGTATATGTGTGATTGGGTCCAATATGTCTGATTGTTAGGTATATGTGTGATTGGGTCCAATGTGTCTGGGTGTTAGGTTAATGTGAGTCTAGTCTGTCTAATTGTTTGATGCTGTTAGGTTTCCCGACTGTTAGTAAGCAGCATTCAAAGAGAAGATTAGAACTCTTCCTAAATGCCGCTGCTGAAGTGTTCTTTTCAAATTGCGATGACACTGGGATGTAATATATCAGACCTCTCGTGGTGCATTCTACTTAACGCGGAATCTACAAAGATGCCATTCCAGTGACGAATGTCCTCATATGAATTTTTTTGTAGTTTGTTGCTTATATATGTGTACCACAAATAGCATACATAAAAAAAAAAAAAAAAAAAAAAATACTGTATTCCAGGCGGGCTTTTAGGATAACTTCCTCTCATTTGTGTGTCATATGGAATATGTTCCGAAAACTCCCATTAGGTAATTAAATTGTAGATGTGAGACATTCACACTAGCGTCATCAAACTGAGAGTTCTGAAATCAATGACTGCAACGCGCAATTGCTATTTGTGCCTTTTTTGCACTGTAGTCTGTCTACATGCATTGCGCATTTATTTAACAAATCATTAAATTTGAGCATTTTAATTAAAGGAAGTGAAAGCTATACCTTTTCTATTTCCTGTGCTGTAAATTAGTGCTTATAATGCAGTCTATTTGTAAATATAGTTATTGAAATATTTTTTTTAATAGTGTTAAAAATGTGTTTTGAATTATGTTTTCTTACAACAGGATTGTTGTTCTTAAATTTTTAATAGAAAAAGAACAAAACGAGAGTAGATTTCTTGCAATGCTTTTGTTGGTAAGTTTCCATTGTTTAAAAACTCTTCCATTGCGTAAACTAATTATGAAAACAGGCGTTTCCTAGTAAGGTAGCTTTAGGATATAATTTGACAGTACAAATGATGTAGTACTAGAAGTATGCTCGTGAATATGCAAGTAGAGTGGCCAGAGAGATGATGATAGAGGTGATTCAAGGTTAATAGTTTTCAAAGAATTCTGCATTTCATATACGGTTAATGTGAGCAACTAGTATTATCAGAGATTTACATGGGAGCAGTTACGATAATGCATTTTCTCTTAAAGCTAGATGATGTATTCTTTATGTCATGTATCTAAATTCTATTTTAAATAAATAGTTTGCAGACTGTCTTTACATATAATCAGAATTGCAGCTTTTTTATTTTTAAACCATACTTATGTCAGGTAAAAAATTTATTACTGTCTATTTATATTATTTTTTTAACTGTTCAAAATCGCTTATTGTTATTTTAATTTTCTGAACAACATCTCAAAACTCAATGTTCAATATTTTGTTTCATTTCTAATGGCAAGAGAAAATTCTTTTTTGCATTTGATTAAAACTGTTATGTTCTACATTTTTCATTATTTTCTAGGAGTATGTTTTTCTCTTTAAAAATACAGAGCATCGCATGTTTAAATCCATCAGTTCTTTTATGCTAATTCTTTTCTTATCCAGCTTGTTTCCATTAAGTAATATGCGTAACAGTACAGCAGGAAAAACTAAAAAAAATGTCCGTAGGTTTTTTGTGTAGCTCCTGAGTTAAGACACATGTTTTCTTTCACAAGAAAGAAAGGGGGGGTAGCTAGAACATTGCAAGGAAACGAATCCTTGCTTCGTCGTAGGTTTCTTTTTTAAAAACAAGTTGAATGCTTTTTCTTACAAAGCATGCATATGTTTTATTTTTAAATGGAATTCACCATTTATTGGAAACCAGCCGAAAGTATTTTCAGAGCGAGAATGTTCACCCTGTTTTTGTTGCATATTATGTCGCGAAAGATGGTCTACAATAGTAGAGTTTCTCTTGATGTAAACAAATCATAGATAGTGGGAAAAAAAATAAATATAAAACTGAAATCTGCTCGGCAAATTTCAACTTATCATGTGTGAACATTGGAGAACGGATGAATAAACTGAGGAATATGTCAATGTTTAAAAGTGCGTGAGATATATGAAGCAATTGATTGGAATACTACAAGAATGGCCAAATTTAATAGCCAAATGAATATAGCAATGCTGAATAGATCAAGAACTCCATGAAGAATGAATTGTTAAAAATCTCTAAAAAATATACAGAAGTAAGATAAATGTAGTCATAAATGAAGAATGAAGTAATCCCAATTCTACAAGAATCACTATCACATTCAATAGCCAAGAGAATATATCAAAGTTTGGAAATTCTATGCATAAATGAAGAATTAAGTATTCCCTATTCTATTCCAAATATAATAAGAAGCATTATACAGCTCAATAGGCATGGGGAAATTGCCAAAAGTGATAAATATATTTTTTTTGTATTTGTTACGTCAATGTTTTTCATAATCGAAAGTTACAAAAACATAACTTGCTGTTGAAAACTGATCTAAAGTTACTTAGTTATTTAAGCGATTTTAATTGCCGCTTTTTAATTGTCTGGGATAATTGCTGTTATAAAAAAAAAATTTCAAGAGCTGACCTTGGATTATTGCCAAAAGTTCCGACACTAGTGAAAACCTATTGAATTATTACAATGATAACGCTTAAATCCATTAGAAAAATTGTAGCTAATGCTTTTAAATGTTATTTTTTTATGCCTTTCTATTTAACTGTGACTGCAGCGAGGAAAAAAAGGCATCAAATTTCAAGTATCTAGTGTCTTATACGTATAAAATTGAGATAAAAGAGGTTTTTTTTTTTTTGTGTGTCTGTGCAGGAAATTGCGAAATCAATACTTGCTAGACTTAGACATTGAGAAGGATAGTCAATACGCCTTTATTGCGTAGAGTTTTTTTTTTTTTTATGTAAATATTAAGATTGAACAATGCATCCTTGTATTCAAAATCAACTGAATCGAAACAATGCTAAGTCATTTATTATACATTTGCTTTTCTTTCAGTTCAATTAAATAACCTTTTTGAATGTATGGTTTTTTTGGTTGATGTGGATTGTAGGTCTAGGTCATCGGCAATAAATACCCCCCCCCCACTGATTTTTAATCATTCGATAAAGTTTTTAAAGTCGTTATTGCAAACTTGCCTTGTAGTTCATTACCTTTTAAAATTTATTTGTTTATTATAAAATACGAAGCTGCAAGAATTTATTGTACTTTTCATTGATGGTAATTTAATTGTTGCCAGACTTCAATTTTTATGTTGTTAGAATAGATATCAATGCCAATGCATTATTAATATAAAGAAATATTTTTTCATTATTCGTAATCACAAAATGCTAAAGCGTTAGTATATGCTTTGAATGTCACCTTGAAAAAAGAACCGATAAATTGATCACAAAATAAAGAGTTTTAATAACAATAAATTTTTAAATGTTATGCATAACTTTCTGTATTTTATCGTTTCAAGTTTACTTCTGTGATTTAAACAATAATCAATAAAAGTTGATTCAAAGAATTTAAGTTGTAAAATACATAGAAAAAAAAAATCACGCACACAATTACAATACTCCTTTATTACGTAGAATTTTTTTTATATGTAAATATTAACATTGGACAATGCATCCTTGTATTCGAAATCAACTGAAACGAAACAATGCTAAGTCATTTATTGGTACTTATGTATTAACGGTACCTTGGCGACAGTTGCGCCAATAAAGAGCACACGCGCCAACCGCAGCTACGGATTTGGCGGTTTTTAAGTGACGCCAATCTATTCTATTGGTTTGGTAACCTTAGTAGCTGTTAGATTGGCGAAACTTAAAAACCGCCAAATCGGTCGCCAAGGTACCGTTAATACGTAAGTACCCATTTATTATACATTTGCTTTTTCTTTCAGTTCACCAATTAAATACCCCCACCCCCTCTCTAATTTTTTAACTATTGATAGACTTTTTAAAAAAAGTGGTTATTGCAAGATATTTAATTCGCCATATAGTTAATTAGCTTTTAAAATTTATTTATTTATTATAAAATACAAGGGTGCAATAATTTATTATACTTTCTGTTGATGTTAATTTATTTCTTGTCAAATTTTAATTTTATTAGAAATATCAATGCATTATTATTATTAAGAAATTTTTTTTCACTATTGTAATCACAAAATGCTAAAGCGAATTAGTATATGCTTTGAAATCAGCCAAGATTTCACCTTGAAAAAAAGAGCCGATGAATTGATCACAAAATAAGGAGCTTTATTAAAAATAAATTTTTAAATGCTATACATAATTTTGTAGGGCTGACAACCCTACGCCGTAAAAAAAAAAAGAAGACATCTCATGTTTCGAAATGTGACAGTAGGCAGACGGCCTTGGCTCACAATGGGGCTGTTGCACCAATCGTGATGATGATACGTAACTTTATTTTATCGTTTCAAGTTTACTTTGGTGATTTAAACATTAATCATTAAAAATGATTCAAAGAACTAGATTAAGTTGTAAAGTACATCTGACATATTTATATCATTTTCAAAATAAAATCAAAATTCAGTTCTGTATTGAAATGCACATTGATTAAATCTGTTCTTGTAAATTTTTAAAGTTTGTGCATTCATGTAAATATTTACAAGATAAAAAAATAATAATCGACGATTATTTTAAAATGTAATATTTCTTTTCATTAACAAAACTTTTGCAAAATGAAACACTATATTCTTTTTACATAAAAATATTTATACGAAGAGCGCATCAAAAATATCACCTGTTAAAATATTAATATGAAAGCACGTCAAAAATATCACCTGTTAAAATATTAATATGAAAGCACGTCAAAAATATCACCTGTTAAAATATTAATATGAAAGAGCACGTCAATATATCACCTGTTAAAATTTTAATATAAAATGCATATTAGAAGATTCCTTTAATTATGTGAGATATTGAATCAATTTTATCAATTCAAATATTTCTATAAGTCTTCAAATAATTCTGTGATCTATCGACATTTGTTAAACTTAAATGTGATTAAATATTTATTTGATAAAATTTAATAAAGGCGATCTTTCGTTTGTGTTAACTGTAATTTTTTAGAAAATCATGCTTTGAAAGTTTATTCTCAGATATTTCTGATATATTCGTTTGAAAATAGTTTCTGCACTTTTCTCGGCAATAAAATATCGTCTGCAATGCTTTGTTATAAATCTTTTTTTTTTAAATGGACTTCGAATTTTGCATTTTCTTTTATTCTATTTCGAACATCTTTTACTTCTTCTTGAACAGAATCTTCAAATATTTCTGTGAACTATTAACTTTTGTTAAATTAAAAGATTAAAAAAAAAAATGCAATTATTAAATTTTGTCGAATAATCAGTTAAAGGCAATATTACGTTTGTGTTAACTGTAACTTTCTAAAAAAAAATCATGCTTTGAAAGTTTATTCTAAAATGTTATTGATATATTCGTTTGTAAATAGTTTCTGAATTTTTGTTCGCAATAATATCGTCTGCAATTTTGCGTTATAAATTTTTTTTTTTTTTTAAATGGACTTCGAATTTTGCATTTTCGCTTATTCTATTTCGAACATAAAAATTTATTCTATTTCGAATTTAAAAATATGATTTTTCCGCGAAATAGAATATTCAGATTTTCCGCAAAATAGAATATTCAGATTTTTCCGCAAAATAGAATATTCAGATTTTTCCGCAAAATAGAATATTCAGATTTTCCTGCAAAATAGAATATTCAAATTAATCTGCAAAATAGAATATTCAGATTTTCCTGCAAAATAGAATATTCAAATTAATCTGCAAAATAGAATATTCAGATTTTCCTGCGAAATAGAATATTCAGATTAATCCGCAAAATAGAATATTCAGATTTTCCTGCAAAATAGAATATTCAGATTTTCCTGCAAAAATAGAATATTCAGATTTTCCTGCAAAATAGAATATTCAGATTTTCCTGCAAAATAGAATATTCAGATTTTCCTGCAAAATAGAATATTCAGCTTTTCCTGCAAAATAGAATATTCAGATTTTCCTGCAAAATAGAATATTCAGATTTTCCTGCAAAAATAGAATATTCAGATTTTCCTGCAAAATAGAATATTCAGATTTTCCTGCAAAATAGAATATTCAGATTTTCCTGCAAAATAGAATATTCAGATTTTCCTGCAAAATAGAATATTCAGATTTTCCTGCAAAATAGAATATTCAGATTTTCCTGCAAAATAGAATATTCAGATTTTCCTGCAAAATAGAATATTCAGATTTTCCTGCAAAACAGAATATTCAGATTTTCCTGCAAAATAGAATATTCAGATTAATCCGCAAAATAGAATAATTAGATTTTTCCACAAAATAATCAGATTTTTCCGTAAAATAGAATAATCACATTTTTCTGCAAAATAGAATATTCAGATTTTTCCACAAAATAGGATAATCAGATTTTTCCGCAAAATAGAATAATTAGATTTTTTCAATTTTAATTTTTAAAAGTATTGCTTTTTTATGTACTAGTAAAATTTTAGTAAAATCAAAATATTTTATTTTACTAAAGGTTTTTAATAGTTGATTTCTATTAACTTTCATTTTATTTGTCTATAATTGATAGCTTAGAACTTAAAGAACTCCAAATAAATGCATAGAATAAAAGATTCGTATGAATTTATTCAAAGTCCCCGAAATTATGATAATAATAACAAAAATTGCTAATAATCTTATTATAAATGTTTGTCATTTTTCTTCTCCGTAATTTTTTCTCTCCCGGTGATGGCGCATTTCCTTTCCTATTTGCTACTAATTAGTTTTTTGCGGAAGAAAGCGTTACTTGTAATTAGACTTACACTTGGATGGCGACCATTTTTTCTTTCTTTCTTTTTCTGTTTCTCCTTCTCTTCGCCCTTTACTTATTGATTAGCCATCCGTCATTCATAGGTGGTAATTATAGATCATATTAAATGCTAGTCAAGAGTAAAGATTATGGGCGAGAACATTTTTTTTTGATTCTTAAAACTCTTAAGAAATATTTCGAGTTTATTAAGACATTAGATGTTTTACTTCGACATTTTTCCATTGTTGAAAGATTGAGTGTAGTATAAATATTCTTGTTTTGCTTTCGATTGGAAATAATATAACTTTTGAATCGGTTTTTTAAGAGAAATAAATCCGGATTACAAAACGTGATTTTCACAAATATAAATTAGTTTTCCGCCTAGAGGGGCCTGATGGCCGAGTGGCTAGTGATCTGGCGCTTGGTACCACAGGTCTCGGGTTCGATTCCCGGTGGGGCCATGGATGTTTGTAGTGGTTCGGAATCCACTTTAAGCCGTAGGTCCTGGTCTGGTATGATCGTAGAGCGATACGGGAGTCGGAGCTTATCTTCAAGCTACACTCACGTGCTGGGTAGTTCTAATTGAGTAACGTCGATGCAGTGTTTGCCTTAAGGCATCAAAGATAACTGTCTAGGTGTTTGCCAGCTGCATTATAACAAAAAAAAAAAAAAAAAAAAACGTTTTGTGCCTAGTTATGATAAATATGAAATACTTTATAATGTACTGTTACAACATATCACTGTGCCTAGAGCTGAGTTGCCCCTTTACAGTTTGGGAATGATGTGGGTGAGAGAAGTCTGACTGGGTTTTGTGACGCTCTACTGTCATAAGAGACCGAGACCTACGGCGTAAAGTGTATTCCGAACCATTACAAACATCCATGGCACCGCCATGATTCGAAACCGAAATCTGTGGTACCGAGAGCCAGAGCTCTAGCCGCTCTGCCATCAGGTCCCCTTTATATTGTACTGTAATTGGGTGCGTGATTAAATTTTTTTCGTAATAAGAGTAGACCCGTTTAATTTCCTCTAATGTTGTTTGCGGCCTAATGGCCAATTGGCTAGCACTCTGACCGTTGATACCACAGGCCTCAGTTTCGAATCATGGCGGTGGTATGGATGTTTGTTACTGGTTAGAAATCCACGTTAAGCTGTATGTCCCGGTCTAATTGGCTCATAGTTTGCACAAAATGACCGTAGAGCGACAAACCAATCTAATGGCGATCATTGTAGTTAGTGCTTTGAAAAACTGATAGACAAGTGTTTACCATCGATTACCTGGTATGTTTTCATTCTTTTATAATTATCTTTCTATAATCTTACATAAAGACGGAGTAGTTTCAACTGAAAATTCTTTGCATTTATTTGACCTTCGATCCTGATATACTTGGAGAAGTATGAAGTCCTCGATGAGTAAATAATAATAATAATAATGATTGCAATTATTATAGTAATTAATAAATACGAAGTAACAAAATAATTGGAGTTATAATTATAACGGGATTAGTAATTTCCTTTAGCAATTTTATTTACATTTGTACCTAAAGGGGAAAAATTGTATATTTGTTCAATTTTTTTTTATCGATCGTCGTTTAACTTAATATTTAAATTACATTTCCAATTTTTTAATTAACCTTATATAAAGTCATAATGTATTTTATAACATTGTGTTATAAAAAAAAAATTAAATTTATATTTTTTATGAGATATTTCTTTCTAAACTGATTTGTATTATTGATTTACAGTAACGCAGCTGTTAATGAAAATCTAAAATTCAATTAATAATAATATTTAATATTTAGTTAATATTTTTTTATTATTTAATCTTGTCTTATTTAATTTATCTAAACTCAAGACATTCTGTTTTAATACTGATATATAATTTTTCTCAGTTGTAATTAGATTTATAAAGAACGCTTTATATTTTGTTGATTAATGTAATTGAATTTTTCCTGACTAATGAAATTGCGAATTAATTTCTGAAGGAAGAAAAATTAAAGATGGGGTAATTAAGTTATTAGTCAAATTTAATCAGTTCGTGTCTTTATGTAAATAAATAAATAAGTAAATAAATAAAAAAAAGATTAACATTTTATCTTCAAATTGTTGTCAATATTTCATTGTTTAAAATTTAACAAAAATCTAAATCTGACGTGTCTATGGCGTTATCACCTGTATGGCGTTTGGTTTATTGAACTAAAAACGTATATTTTCTAAAAATTTCAAAACATCTGTTGATAATAAAAGAATACATATTTTCATTATAGAATTAATAATAGTAGAATAGAATAGTATTTTTTCTTCATATTTTTGTTAGTATTTCGTTTAAAATTTTAAAAAATCTAAATCTAATCTGCACATTAGAATGTGTATATCGTTTAATTTTAATGAATTAAAAGCATATATTTTCGTGAAATTTCAAAATTTTGATAATAAAAGAATACATTCATTATATAATTAAGAAAAATTTGTGCAATAAATTCTAATATTGCAGGTATGTAGTTTTATGGGGCTTCGTTATTGCCTTAGATAGAAACTTTTTTTTTCTTTTAAAAATACTTCTTTCCTTGCTTAAAAAAAAAAAAAAAAAAAAATGCGTAAATGTTCTGCCATTTTTTCTAAGCTGCCGAAAGATAATTTTTTTCTTACTATAAATTACAGCATGCGATGCTATTACTTCATTAATCTAAGAACGCTACTACATGTTGTAATCTATTTAATTTAGCTAATGTTCGAATTTTTTTGGTTTGTTTATTTATTTTTTTTTTGGCAACAGCAAGATAAGACAGATTTTTTTTCCCTAACATGCTGATTAATTATATAATTATTCATATCTTGCATGTTCTCTCACCTGTACGACAATCTACATTTTTTATTTATTTTATGTTTTTTTTATTTATTTACTAATTGAAGTAAGGAATGCCCAATTTTTTTATGTTTGTTTTTTTTTTCAACAGTTTCAGACAGTTTAATTTTTTTGTAATAGCACAATTTTTTTTCGCCGATAAACATTTGCAATTTTTTTCTTGTTTACTAATCATTGCAAGGTTTTAACCTTGTTTGGATTTTTATGAGTTATTCTACATTTTGCAACAGGTAAATAAACAGCTGTTATTTGATTAACTGCAAAATATCTAATTTGCTCCGAACACCTCATTAACTTTGTTTAGTAAAAATTGAATTTTTTAAAAATATATTTTATTGATTTGTTCTAGGGGTGGCCAACCCGTCTTGAATGTATTTCCGGCCCGCGAGATTTATCATACTTTTACAAAATATATTTATTCTATAATGGCCAAAGTAGTGGAAACAATGTATTAAAAAAATACATTATGTGTGCATCCATATATTGAAAAATGAACTGCCGAAATTATAAGAAAAAAATAACTTTGTTTTTAGAATAATATGTTTGCTAATATTTGAAAAATATTTCCTGTTTTATTCATGATTTTTCATTTATGAGTTTGCAAAATAATGAAATTATGTTCTGCGAACTCATGAGGGGCTCTCATCTTGGAACATCTAATATAACAGGTTCTATGTTTCACTTTAAGTGACCTCAGTGGCGCAGTGACCATCCGTAGATACGCACAATTGATTGTTGATAGTAGAGCAAACCTGACTCTTAGTTCAAGTTGTTAGCACTTTTGGTTCAACTTCCACCTGTGAATCTTTTTTATTTTATTTTTTTTATTTCGAAAATGAAATTGACCAAGTACAAAACACGCTCAAACATAACGAAAGCTAACCTGCAACAATTACGATGTGCAAATACACAAATTGAGATCAATTTGCAAAAGCAAAGTGAAAGAGTGGAGAAACAAATATCGCACTAGTAACATAAATATTTTTTAATGATTTTACTTTTTTTTATTTCGTTTATATATTTTTTAAATTTCATTTTTAGTGTTCTATATTTCTTTACAATGTGCGTTAGTATCATTATTATTACAGTATCTATGTGTGCGTGTGAATAGTAAACACAATAATAATAACTCATTGTGCTTCAATTTTTCACTTCCAAAAATGTCTATAGTGGATCTAAATCTAATATGGGGATATATAGTTTCATATGTGGCCCGCGGAGTTAGGATGCATTTCCAGAATGGCCCGCAGGGTCATTTGGGTTGGTCACCCCTGATTTATACAATATCTTAGGATTTATTTCGTAGATTTTTTTTTTTTTTTTTTAAAAGAAACGTATAATATGTGTATTAAAAATGCATCAATAGGAAAAATGTAAATAGAAAAAAGGAAATGTAAAAAGAAAGTATCTTTTTATTATTATTTTTTTACTAATTTCCTGACTGAGTGAAAACTTTTTTTGTTTGACATCTCCAATTTCCCTTTTTAATTCTTTGAATGTTTCCATTTAGGAAAATGCATTTTTTTCTTCCCTCTTGACAGGTCTTCCATTAATTTTTTTTTAACTGTTAAAATGTCTGTGCCACTTCTCGTCTTCAATGTTCAAAGTGGTTGAATTTCCAATTTCCTGTTCCTTTTATATTCACATTGGCCGTAATTTATGCATTTCCAGGTTATTGTGATATGAATACAGAAAGTTATTTATCTAAAGAATTGAATGTTCCAGTTTCTTACTTCATTGAAAAAAAAAATGTCATGGAAATATAAATGTTTTATTGGAATAAACAAATCATTCAATAATTATAAAATCATTAATACTTAAAATGCAGGATCCAGAAATATTAGCAGACACGTTACATAATTATACAACAAGTAATATAATTTTTTTTTTTTTTTTTTTTTTTTTTTTAAAGTCAATTCCTGCTTTTTTTCACTACATTGCAGAAAGTCCTTCATAAATCATTTTCATTCATTTTTTTAAGTTTATCTGGCGCCATCTATTGGTAGATATATATAACTTAAATCTGAAAAAAAAAAAAAAAAAAAAAACTAAAATTAATTAATTACATTTAATTACTGAATTAATATTTGAAAAAGCTGCATTAACATCAAGTGTCATCCACTGAAGTTTAAAAAAATGTATTTGAACTTGAGTGGATGTATAAAAAGTATCTTATGAACGATTGAAAATTTGAACAAGATATATATAGGGAGAGTGTGAGCCAATAGAAGGAATTAAAATGTATCTGCTAACTACAATATAACCACTCAAATTCATATATTGCGATGAAACATGTTTTAGTTGCTAGCTACTATATGTCAAAATGAAATACGATTTCAAGTCATGGATTGACAAGTAGTATGGGAATTAATAGTAGTTAGTCATTTAATTAATGGTAGCAGTGATATGATGCTTCAGTTCCGACGCATTAGTTCAAGATGTCTGATTGACACAATCTTTCACATAATCCCGCATATGGAAAATTTCTATTTCGAATTCCTTAACTGCTCAAATGCTTGCCAATACATTACATGGAGTCAAATAACTGCGGATTGCGAATAATCTAGAGGTCTTGTTTCGAAATTTATTGACTTTATAGATACATTTTGTTTCTGTTTCTTTTTACATGATTTTTTAATGTGTGTATTAATTCTCTACAAGATGTCTGATAGACACAATCTTTCACAATTTCTGTTTCGAATTCCATAACTGCACAAATGCTTGCCAATACATTAATTACATGGTGTCAAGTATCCGCGGAATGCGGAATCCGCGAATGATCTAGAGATGTCATATAAAAATTTATTGACTTTGTAGATATATTTTTTATTTCTATATATATATTTTTTACATGGATTTTGTAACGTGTCTATTAATTCTCCATCATCCTGTAATATGCTGATGCAATGTATATTAATTTTATGCATGTTTAAGTTGTTTATTGTTCATTTAGGATGTATTTGATTTTAATTTAAAATTAAGGTTGTAGTGTTGGGCAAATATATTGTAACTGGGTGTGGTTGGGTTGAGACTTGTGACACAGGTTTGAGAACTCACAGCTTTATTGACACACACTCATACAATTAGAGATATACAATATTTAGCACATTTAAAGACATATAATTATAGATTCGTGGAAGGATTCCCCTTATAATCCGAAAACCTAATACATAGGTACGCGTAGGATGCGCGAAATATACTTCCTCTCTGGGTGAGAACGTGTAGGCCAACTGTTACACAGGGTGGTGCTAAATATATTTCCTCTCTGATGAGAGATTACAAGCTAAACGTTTCTCAATAGAAGCGCGTGTTTGCGCTGTAGTAAACGTTTCTCAACGGCAGCGACGATTGCGTTGTACTTCCTTTCGGGCGAGAGTTTCGAGGTCTATTGACCATTTCGTCTGAACGCTACAGGGTCGCTTCGCCAGTGCGGGGGTGGGAACATGGCTACAAAGTTTATTATTAAAATTATGAGTGTTTTAATTATTTGTTTGTGTTAAAATGTAAAATACGATTTTAATGATAGTTCATTGCTTCTAATTGGTCTGAAATGTACAATATTAAGAAATGGATATCGATACTATGTATTAACAATTGAAAAAATTATTGTATTTTTATCTGTAACTGTAATCTTACTGATTTATATTTAAAATGCTGTCGTTATTACTCTCTGTGTATTAAATATTATCTATATATTTAATACACATGCAATGCTGTCTCTGTATTAAATTTGCAATGAAAATAAATTAATTTTTTTCCATCTGACATACGTTGAACGTTTCAATATAAATTTTAATGTAAAAAAATCTTACATTTTCTCAATATCTTTGCTATAAATAATATTTTTAGAAATAATGCTTTTAAATATGCTCGTTAAATCACTAAAAATATTTATTTGTTGTTTAGTATCTTTTAAATTACGCATTTAATTTTTATATCTGAGCAATATATAATTATAACGACAAACTAACATTACGGTGTTTGAAGCGTAACTTTTAAAAATTAGTTTTCCAATTTTTGTTTCTCCAATTTCAATTCCATGGGAAACACATATTCTACTTATTTTACCACTTTAGTCGAGTTCATAAAGATATGCCCTTTAATGGAGTTTTGTCATAGTGTCCTGTTATTTTTAATCAGTGCTTTAATTCATGGTAGCAAAAATTTTTCATTTTCCGACCTCAAATTATGTAGGAAGGCAATTTTAAAAGTCATATGTTCGTACTTAACTGCTGGGAATAATTCATTTCAAAAAGTAAAAACTGTCGTGATTCTTGGGACATTAGAATGGACTATAAATTTATACGTTGAATTAAAATTCTTGGCAGTAGTTATGAAGGACTCGCCAATTATGGTTTCATGCATATCTTTGTCATGATTTTATGCATGGCGTGAGTTTAATTAGCGTTGATTGTAGTACGAAATTTGCATTTAATAAAAAAACATTTTTTTTGTTTGTTAAATTTTACTTGCTTAGGAAAAATTTAATTGGATTTGTGTTTTATGTTGTTTTTGTCTTTAATTGCAGTTATGTTAAAAGTATCATGAATTTTGAGGTACCGAGATATGTAAAACTGGTAATTTCTGTAATAAGACATAGAAGGAAATATTTATAAACTGTAGTGTGCAGGTTGGGCAACGATTGCAACTGAGTGTGGTTGGATTGAGATACCTGAGGGCAGGTTGGAAAACTCACAGCTTTATAGACACACGCACAAACACCACACACATACAATTAGAAACATACATTAATTAGAACATTTAAAGATATATAATTATTGATTTGTGGAAGGATTCCACTTCTAAGCCGAAAAACTGATACTCAGTTACACGCAGGATGCGCGAAATAGACTTCCTCTCCAGGTGAGTTTAAACTGTAGGTCCCGGTCTGTTTAGCTTTCGTATTTACAAGATGACCGTAGAGCGACAAACCAATCTCCGGGTGAGAGTCGTTAGGCCAACTAATGCTCCGGGTAAGTATACATTTCCTCTCTGGATGAGAGACTATAAACTGTTTCTCAACGAGGTACAGGTTGTGCTGTACTTCCTCTTGGGTGAGAGTCTAGGCCAGCTGATCATTTCTCTTGAACGCGATAAGGGGCGCTCTTGCTAGTGTGTAGGAGGAAGCATAATTGCAAAACTAAGATATGCCACAAATGTAATACAACAATTGGAGATTATGCATGCTGGTTTTAATGATATGATGAGATATCATTAAAAGAATTTAAAAGTTAGACATCATCACAAATTTTTTTGGAAAAAAATGTTGTAATTTTTGTGATTGCGATTGTTTTATTTAAAAAAGTTAAAAATTAAGAACTTCGTGGAATAAATGGAATTTAATAATTTACTAGATCTAAAAGCGAATCATCACGAACAATAGGTTTTATTGCTGAGCATTGCATTGTATTGCACATAACTTAAAATACACTATAGAAAAATGCTGGAAGAAAGTGGACTGAACATTAATTTAATGCCTTATTGATTTAAAGGAACATTATGTATCATTAATATAATTATTGTTTTGTTAAAAAAAATACATCTTGCATATGAAATTATGGTTCCTATAATTATTTTTAAATTTTGTTTTTGTATTAATTATTTATTCAATATTTAGACACTTTTCAAGAATTTAGTTTCTAGTATTGCCAATATATATCCAAAACGGGATCCAATGTCCAAATATAATATCCCCCTTCCAATATAGTGGCATCAACTTAAAAGACAAGATAGACTCTTTCCCCCTTAACTTGGGTATTGATTTTGGATGACCATCAGGAAGCAAGA
This sequence comes from Caerostris darwini, assembly GCA_021605075.1. NCBI lineage: Eukaryota > Metazoa > Arthropoda > Arachnida > Araneae > Araneidae > Caerostris > Caerostris darwini. Next base: position 65,581 of record BPLQ01003570.1, read on the forward strand.
AATCGTCTTACATCCTTTTGATTTCGCCTTACATCCTTGCCAGCTTTCCAGCAAATGAAAGGAACTCGGCCAAGTGAAAATTGGCCTCCAGGGGTAGGCTTTCTCTTCATCAAACGATAGTATGGCGTGCCGCCGCCTGTTCGCGATTGATTTTGCGGTGCCCGGCCGTCATTAGAGGGGGTTCGGGTCCAGAAGATTATCTTTTGGCAGGAAATCCGCATCTCGCCACCCACTTCCTTCCGGTATTAGTTCCTCCTGCGCCAATTGATTATTACACTCCGAATAATGTGTCGACGCCAACTCTGCTGCAGGTTTGCTTGTTTGTTGTGGCCACCACCCCCATCTACGCAGTAGTGGTGGATGCATTTTTGATATTGGTAGGTGTACTGATGTTTACCAACTTCGGAAGTGTAAAAGTCGGAGGGATCGCATAAAAATAAAATTGTATTTTACTCAATGAATCTATAGAATATTTGTAGATTATTATGTAGCCGATTATTTTTCAATTAATGAAATTACTTTTTAATTAAAAATAGTATTCTTTTTGTTGTTGTTTCTTATCCCACTTGGTAGACAGCAACATGTAGACCAAGTCTCCATGAACCCGTGTGGTCTTATGGATGGATGGAGGGAAAGGGGGCAGCTTCTGTTGAGATGGAGCCCCCGTAGGTAGAAATTTGACTTCGTCAAGCTGAAGGAGGGCAGTGCTTTCCGGGAGAACTTTTAGGGGGAACAAACTGCTTTTGAGTGTCGTAAGGGAACTGGCTCCAAGAAAACTGGCACCAGGTAGTCCGATTCACAAGTGACGATGCCAAACATCCCAAACGCCATTGAACCTCCTCGTTTTTTGAAACAGTGCCTACAACAAAACCGCCTGCTGATTGACCCTCCGCTGTAATGCTCACCAGCGGCGCGCGTTACCACTGAGCCACGAGTCTGGTATATCTTTTCTTTTGGTCAAAAAGGAGAAAACAGGTTATATATTACTAAACTTAATATACTAATCTTAGACGCTTATTCTCATAATGTGTGTGTAGTGTAGCAACCGCCTGCTTTCGCGGTGTATTTTTATAAAGCGACATATTCTATATCTTGATAAGATGTGTATACAGATTAATATCTCTGCCAGACCCCCCTCCCCCATTCCCTTTTGCACACCAGCGGCGCACGTTACCACTGAGCTACGAGTTCGGTCCAGTATTCTTTATTTAAAACTACGTTTTCAAATTTAAGACGTATAACTGGAAATTCTATTAAATCTTTAAACTTTATGTTAAGTCAGTAGTAAAAATAGATTTTGTTAGGAGAAATATAACTATCCTATCAGCATAAAATTTAAGGAATTTAAATTTTGCAGAACAGCTGTATTTGATCCATCTACGAGCAACATATTGATTGCAGTAGACTGCGTAGACTACATTATCAATGTTTCCTTTTTCCCCTTCCAAGCAAATGAGTTATTCTCAAGTGCTTCAAGTTCATCTCGAGTGGGTACTTTAAAGAGTTTTTGATTTGTTGGCGGATGGAGTCATGATGTATTGCAAGAAAACCACACAATGGACAGCTGTGGAAGTGATTGCTACTTTTTTAATACAGTTAGTGTTGCAGGGTTTTGATGGGTATAAAATAAATGTTGTGAATGTTTGACCACACTTAGAATGTAATTTGAGGGAATACTCAAGGATTCGACTTTTCAGAGCTTGTAGATGACGGTTAGGGAGGAACTTTTGAAGAGCATTGCCCTTTTTTTGCTTGCTCAGTAAATTTTATTTGCCAACAAACATAATAACTTTTTATTGCAAGGCAGGTTTTTAGCCTCTAGCTTACTGCCTGACAAGAATGTTTACGATGTCTGTACAATTATTGAATGTGAATTTACTATTGTCAAGGATGATATTAGATTCTAATGTAAAATTCTTTATATTGATATGGGAATGGATAATAATACATATGCAGAAATAGGGAACTTTACTTCCTACTCTCTGACGTTCGTCTACATCAGGGGTGGCCAACCCAAATGATCTTGCGGGACCACTTTGGAAATACATCATATCATAACTCCGCGGGCCGCATATAAAATTATATATCCCCATATTAGATTGAGACCCACTATACACTTTTTTTTCGAGTTCAAAATTGAAACAGATGGAGCTATTATTTTTGTGTTTATTATTATTCTTGCATGCAAACATAGATAATATAATAATAATGATATTGAACGCACATTGTAAAGAAATATATCACATTAAAAATTAAATATAAAAAATATATAAATATGAACCAAATAAAAAAAAAAAAAATGAAATCATTAAAAAATATTTATTTTACTTGTGCGATCTTTGTTTCTCCACTCTTTCACTTAGCTTTAGCAAATCGGTCTCAATTTGGGTATTTGCACATCGTAATGGATGTTGCGTCCATTATGTTTGAGCATCTTTTGTGTTTGGTCTATTTCAAAAAAAAAAAAAAAAAAAAAAAAAAAAAACGATTCGCAGGTGTAAGTTGAACCAAAAGCTCTAACAAATTCAACTAAGAGACAGATTTGCTCTGCTATCAACAGTACTGCGTCACTGAGGTCACTATAAGTGAAACATAGAACCTGTTATATTTGGTGTTCCAAGATGCGCACGCATCATGAGTTCGCAGAATATAATGTAACTATTCTGCGAACTCATAAATAAAACAGACAATATCTGTCCTATATTCGCAAGAATATTATTTTAAAATCAAAGTTAGTTTTTTCTCATAATTTCGACAGTTAATGTTTGAATATATGGATGCACACGTAATGTATTTTTTTAATACATTGGTTTTCACTACTCTGGCCATTATAAAAATATGCCGGGAAAATATTCAAGGCGGGCGGAGGGTTGGCCACCCCTGATCTAAAGTAAGATTATGTATATTGCTGTAGAAAGGAATAACAATAATGCATTTACAGAAATAGGGAAGTCCACTTCCTTCTCGCTGATATTTGTTGGCATGCAGTGTTAAGATGACTAACTTCAAATTTTATATATTTTATCAAGCTGAATCAGTACACTATATTTTCAATAATTTGACAGTATTTCTGACAAGAGTTTTCACATTTGCTGGCAACATTCGATGTTCCACGTTTTGATTTGTTGTTTTCTTTCTGTATCGAGCCGCAAAAAACTGGTTTAACTATCAAGTTTAAATTATGTTGTTCCGTATTAGCAACTAGACCAGGGATGTGTGTAGATTGTGAAGGCCACGCTAGTACTCATTGTAAGTTGGCCGTGGGCCATCTACTCACCCACTCGCGAACCGTACTAAAGAATATCGAAAATTATCTGTTATGTAATGATTTCTTTATATACAATTGCAAAATAAAGAATGCCATGAAGCCAGTCAGCAAGCCAGCTAGCAACGAACAACATAAATAATAATAATAATAATAAAAACACCAAAGGAACTCGATGCGTGATATTACATTAGTTAATAAGAGTTTTAATATTTGGTATGATTTATTTTTTGTAATTATTACAAAATTATTTGTCAAATATTTTTTGGTTTACCGATTTTTTTAAATTTTCATTCTAAAACTGTTTGTTCAATATGAGCAAACATTAGATCCAAACAGACATGCGCATTTTAATATAATATTTTGCATTAACACATCTTTGTTTGGCACAGTTTTTTTTTTGTCTTTAAATATGGTAAAAATTGGAAAAAAAATGACGTAGGTTATCCTGCAATCAGACAAATCCTTATTATTGACAAATGATCTAATCTTCTATAGTCTGCAAGAAAATAGGAAACACTGATAAACATATTTTTTATTCTATAAATATTTACTTATTTTATTAAACTAAAGTAAGATTAAAACACAAAACATGAATCACCGTAATAATCGTAGAATTTCTTAACTGGCATGCCTGCCCTTAAAAATTAAAAAAAAAAAAAAAAATCTTTATGCTGCTGAATTTTTTTTTTTTTTTTTTACTTGCATGATTGTTCTCTACATTTTTATGCGGCCCGATGGCCATTTGGCTTTTGGTACCACATACTTCAGTCCGAATCCTGTCGGTGACATGCATGTTTGTTAATGGTTCGGAATCCACGTTAAACTGTAGGTCCATGTCTAATTAGCCCAAAGTATGTAAAAAATGACCATAGAATGACAAACTAAACTACATTTTTATGTCGATAAAAGTTTCTACAACTAAATTCAGATTCATTTTAAAAATTTAGTTTGTAATCAATAGTTTGCATCATGGTGCCTGAGGCCGAATGATTAGCGCTCTGGCGGTCGGTGCCACAGTTTCGGATTCGAGTCCCGGTGGTGCCATGGATGCTGTTGTAGTTCTGAATTCACTTTAAACCGTAGGTCCCGATCTAATATGACTATAAAGCCTTAAGCGTATGGCTGACAACCCTACCTCATAAAAAGAAAAACATCTCATGTTTCGGAATGTGTCAGTAGGCAGAAGGCCTTAGCTCAACATGAGGTTGTCACGGCATTGATGAAAAAAAAGAAAAATAAGAACAATTTGTAGCATACTTATGCCTCAATCTGGCTTTTAGTACCACAGGCTTCAGGTTCAATCCTGGCGATGGCATGGATATTTGGTGGTTCGGAATCCACGTTAAACTGGAGGTTCCGATCTAATTAGCTCAAAGTTTGCAAATAATGACCGTTAGAGCGACAAACCAAATCAATGACTTTAATTTTACATTTGTACATTATATTGTAGAATAGTTACATTTTGTATTGTTTTATGTTAGATAAATAATATTTCAAAACAAGAAAGACTTTTTTTTTTTGTCAAAACGGAATAAAAAAATATGCAAAATTTCATTTAATATTCTGATATTTTATCCTCTCAACTGGCTTTTAATAGTTAAAATATTAGAAAATGGAATGAAAGTAATAAAATAAGTTATTTCCTTTAGAGAAACCCTTAATATATATATATAATCTTTTAAAATTGCTGCTAAAATGCTTTTAAAGCTGTTTTCATTTTGTAGAACAAGAAATTTTTCTGCCAACGCTGAAACATAACTTTATCGTCCATATTTCTGAAACTGCAAACGTGACCCAACTCATAACGATTGCTGATTCGTAAAGTGCCATTGTGGCATTTCAATTTAAGTTCACTATTTTCAACTAAAAAGTGAGAGTTGGTATTAGAAAATATTTCATCGTCACTGTTGTTAAACTTGAATAGGATTTTTTTTGTACCTAGGTTGTTTGGTTTAGTGATTTAGATAAAATGAAAGTCGATGTTACTGGTTTGTTATATTTTTTTCATTATTATTGTAAAAAATATTGAAAATGGCACATTTTTTTCCCCCGTGTATATAAGAAGCCCGTATTGTTTTTGACATATTTATAAAAGATGGACATTATTTTGTTATGTCAACGTCATCATTAGAATGGTATGGAGATACATTATTTTTCTTCTTAAGTTAATATCCACTTGTTTGTAATATCCAGTCCTGTTTTGAAGAATTAGTTAATCGTTTGAGGAAACTAATCCTCCTTTTAAAATTTATTAAAGCAAGCTTATATTTATTATTTTTCTTCCTAAGTAAATATCCAGTGCTTGCTTTAAAGAATTAAGTTTTAACGGAATTTTTGTTATAAAAATCGTTTGGGAAAATTAATTCTCCATTTAAAAAATAATTGAAGCAAATCTATATTTATTATTTTTCTTCCTAAGTAAATATCCAGTGCTTGCTTTAAAGAATTAAGTTTTAACGGAATTTTTGTTATAAAAATCGTTTGGGAAAATTAATTCTCCATTTTAAAAATAATTGAAGCAAATCTATATTTATTATTTTTCTTCCTAAGTAAATATCCAGTGCTTGCTTTAAAGAATTAAATTTTAACGGAATTTTTGTTATAAAAATCATTTGGGAAAATTAATTCTCCATTTTAAAAATAATTGAAGCAATTCTATATTTATTTATTTTTCTTCCTAAGTAAATATCCAGTGCTTGCTTTAAAGAATTAAATTTTAACGGAATTTTTGTTATAAAAATCGTTTGGGAAAATTAATTCTCCATTTTAAAAATAATTGAAGCAAATCTATATTTATTATTTTCTTCCTAAGTAAATATCCAGTGCTTGCTTTAAAGAATTAAATTTTAACGGAATTTTTGTTATAAAAATCGTTTGGGAAAATTAATTCTCCATTTTAAAAATAGTTGAAGCAATTCTATATTTATTATTTTTCTTCCTAAGTAAATATCCAGTGCTTGCTTTAAAGAATTAAATTTTAACGGAATTTTTGTTATAAAAATCGTTTGGGAAAATTAATTCTCCATTTTAAAAATAATTGAAGCAAATCTATATTTATTATTTTTCTTCCTAAGTAAATATCCAGTGCTTGCTTTAAAGAATTAAATTTTAACGGAATTTTTGTTATAAAAATCGTTTGGGAAAATTAATTCTCCATTTTAAAAATAATTGAAGCAAATCTATATTTATTATTTTTCTTCCTAAGTAAATATCCAGTGCTTGCTTTAAAGAATTAAATTTTAACGGAATTTTTGTTATAAAAATCGTTTGGGAAAATTAATTCTCCATTTTAAAAATAATTGAAGCAAATCTATATTTATTATTTTTCTTCCTAAGTAAATATCCAGTGCTTGCTTTAAAGAATTAAATTTTAACGGAATTTTTGTTATAAAAATCGTTTGGGAAAATTAATTCTCCATTTAAAAAATAATTGAAGCAAATCTATATTTATTATTTTTCTTCCTAAGTAAATATCCAGTGCTTGCTTTAAAGAATTAAATTTTAACGGAATTTTTTGTTATAAAAATCGTTTGGGAAAATTAATTCTCCATTTTAAAAATAATTGAAGCAAATCTATATTTATTATTTTTCTTCCTAAGTAAATATCCAGTGCTTGCTTTAAAGAATTAAATTTTAACGGAATTTTTGTTATAAAAATCGTTTGGGAAAATTAATTCTCCATTTTAAAAATAATTGAAGCAAATCTATATTTATTATTTTTCTTCCTAAGTAAATATCCAGTGCTTGCTTTAAAGAATTAAATTTTAACGGAATTTTTGTTATAAAAATCGTTTGGGAAAATTAATTCTCCATTTTAAAAATAATTGAAGCAATTCTATATTTATTATTTTTCTTCCTAAGTAAATATCCAGTGCTTGCTTTAAAGAATTAAATTTTAACGGAATTTTTGTTATAAAAATCGTTTGGGAAAATTAATTCTCCATTTTAAAAATAATTGAAGCAAATCTATATTTATTATTTTTCTTCCTAAGTAAATATCCAGTGCTTGCTTTAAAGAATTAAATTTTAACGGAATTTTTGTTATAAAAATCGTTTGGGAAAATTAATTCTCCATTTTAAAAATAGTTGAAGCAATTCTATATTTATTATTTTTCTTCCTAAGTAAATATCCAGTGCTTGCTTTAAAGAATTAAATTTTAACGGAATTTTTGTTATAAAAATCGTTTGGGAAAATTAATTCTCCATTTTAAAAATAATTGAAGCAAATCTATATTTATTATTTTTCTTCCTAAGTAAATATCCAGTGCTTGCTTTAAAGAATTAAATTTTAACGGAATTTTTGTTATAAAAATCGTTTGGGAAAATTAATTCTCCATTTAAAAATAATTGAAGCAAATCTATATTTATTATTTTTCTTCCTAAGTAAATATCCAGTGCTTGCTTTAAAGAATTAAATTTTAACGGAATTTTTGTTATAAAAATCGTTTGGGAAAATTAATTCTCCATTTTAAAAATAATTGAAGCAAATCTATATTTATTATTTTTCTTCCTAAGTAAATATCCAGTGCTTGCTTTAAAGAATTAAATTTTAACGGAATTTTTGTTATAAAAATCGTTTGGGAAAATTAATTCTCCATTTTAAAAATAATTGAAGCAATTCTATATTTATTATTTTTCTTCCTAAGTAAATATCCAGTGCTTGTTTTAAAGAATTAAATTTTAACGGAATTTTTGTTATAAAAATCGTTTGGGAAAATTAATTCTCCATTTTAAAAATAATTGAAGCAAATCTATATTTATTATTTTTCTTCCTAAGTAAATATCCAGTGCTTGTTTTTTTAAAGAATTAAATTTTAACGGAATTTTTGTTATAAAAATCGTTTGGGAAAATTAATTCTCCATTTTAAAAATAATTGAAGCAAATCTATATTTATTATTTTTCTTCTAAGTAAATATCCAGTGCTTGCTTTAAAGAATTAAATTTTAACGGAATTTTTGTTATAAAAATCGTTGGGAAAATTAATTCTCCATTTTAAAAATAATTGAAGCAAATCTATATTTATTTTTTTCTTCCTAAGTAAATATCCAGTGCTTGCTTTAAAGAATTAAATTTTAACGGAATTTTTGTTATAAAAATCGTTTGGGAAAATTAATTCTCCATTTTAAAAATAATTGAAGCAAATCTATATTTATTATTTTTCTTCCTAAGTAAATATCCAGTGCTTGCTTTAAAGAATTAAATTTGAACGGAATTTTGTTATAAAAATCGTTTGGGAAAATTAATTCTCCATTTTAAAAATAGTTGAAGCAATTCTATATTTATTATTTTTCTTCCTAAGTAAATATCCAGTGCTTGCTTTAAAGAATTAAATTTTAACGGAATTTTTGTTATAAAAATCGTTTGGGAAAATTAATTCTCCATTTTAAAAATAATTGAAGCAAATCTATATTTATTATTTTTCTTCCTAAGTAAATATCCAGTGCTTGCTTTAAAGAATTAAATTTTAACGGAATTTTTGTTATAAAAATCGTTTGGGAAAATTAATTCTCCATTTTAAAAATAATTGAAGCAAATCTATATTTATTATTTTTCTTCCTAAGTAAATATCCAGTGCTTGCTTTAAAGAATTAAATTTTAACGGAATTTTTGTTATAAAAATCGTTTGGGAAAATTAATTCTCCATTTTAAAAATAATTGAAGCAAATCTATATTTATTATTTTTCTTCCTAAGTAAATATCCAGTGCTTGCTTTAAAGAATTAAATTTTAACGGAATTTTTGTTATAAAAAATCGTTTGGGAAAATTAATTCTCCATTTTAAAAATAATTGAAGCAAATCTATATTTATTATTTTTCTTCCTAAGTAAATATCCAGTGCTTGCTTTAAAGAATTAAATTTTAACGGAATTTTTGTTATAAAAATCGTTTGGAAAAATTAATTCTCCATTTAAAAAATAATTGAAGCAAATCTATATTTATTATTTTTCTTCCTAAGTAAATATCCAGTGCTTGTTTTAAAGAATTAAATTTTAACGGAATTTTTGTGATAAAAATCGTTTGGAAAAATTAATTCTCCATTTTAAAAATAATTGAAGCAAATCTATATTTATTATTTTTCTTCCTAAGTAAATATCCAGTGCTTGATTTGAACAATAAGTTTTAACGGAATTTTTGTTATAAAAATCGTTTGGGAAAAATAATTCTCCATTTAAAAAATAATTGAAGCAAATCTATATTTATTATTTTTCTTCCTAAGTAAATATCCAGTGCTTGTTTTAAAGAATTAAATTTTAACGGAATTTTTGTGATAAAAATCGTTTGGAAAAATTAATTCTCCATTTTAAAAATAATTGAAGCAAATCTATATTTATTATTTTTCTTCCTAAGTAAATATCCAGTGCTTGATTTGAACAATAAGTTTTAACGGAATTTTTGTTATAAAAATCGTTTGGGAAAAATTAATTCTTCATTTTAAAAATAATTGAAACAAATCTATATTTATTATTTTTCTTCCTAAGTAAATATCCAGTGCTTGATTTGAACAATAAGTTTTAACGGAATTTTTGTTATAAAAATCGTTTGGGAAAAATAATTCTCCATTTTTAAAATATTTAAAGCAAACTTGTATTTATTAATTTTTCTTCCTAAATAAATATTCATTGAAGAATTAGTTTTAAAGATTTTTTGTCATAAAAGTTGTTTGAGGAATCTAATTCATCAGTTTAAGAATAATTAAAGCAAATTTATATTTATTATTTTTCTTCCTAACTAAATATCCAATGCTAGCTTTGAATAATTAGTTTTAATGAAATTTTTGTCATAAAAGTCGTTTGAGGAAACGAATTCTCCATTTTAAAAATAATTAAGATAAATTTATATTTATTAATTCGTTTTAAGTAAAGGAAAAACGCAAATATAGTATTAAATATTATTTACATTATTGGACTTTTTAATACTTGATATAAGAATAGAATCAAATACATTCATAAATATGCAAAAAAAAAAAAAAAAAAGTATGAACAGCAACAAATTGACTTTTTTTTATAAAATGATTGAAGGGGGAAAAAAAAACCCATTTTGTTTATATTTATTTCGCCATTCTAAATTGCAGAGGTTTTGTTGAAAATGTTATAAATAGTGCAAAATAAGTATTAGTTTATAAATACTTGGTACACATATTATTTTTTGTTTGTTTTCTTGATGTTGAAAATCATTATCTTGGAAAAACAAAAACCATTCTGAATTCTTGTGATTGAAATACTTAATGCAGACACTTTCATCGTAGAAAAGAATACTTATTAATGCATGTCTACAGTTTCACAGGTTTTAAAATTTAACACCTGCGGGTTTGCAAACAAAGAATGTCAAGTGTTTGTTTATACAGTACAATTGTTTCGCGAATGTAATGGAGATATTTAATACTGAGTTTGTATTATTCTTAAATTCAGGAATTTTCTCTATTGAATGTAGCAATTCAATAACAAACGCATGTATGAATTTGTTTATTTACCTTGAATCCATGATAATGGCGTGAAGTTTTGACAGCCACCAGGAAAAAAAAAATGAATCTTCTCGCAAGTTTGCGTTTTTTTTTAACAAAATGACTCGCGTTTTATGAAAATAAAATTTTTCCAATTGTTTTTTTTTTTTTTAAATTTTCTTTTAGGTAAAACATTTTGACAGATATTTTATGACAACTTTACTTGTCAAAAAATTTTTTCTGTAAGATAAGATATAAGAAAGTGACGATATTTCTATGCTTCTTTTGCAATGTTATTGACAAATAACGTATATTAAATAAATTCGTACCATGCCAATATATTCGTGTTGTGAATCTTCTGTTATAAGTTGCATCAGATTATAATAGAATTTTTTTTAAAAAAAAGTCATCTTTTTTTACAACTTTTATGAAAATCTTTTGGGATTTCATCCTAAAGAATTTAAATGTGTTATTGTCTTGTCCCTGTGGCGTTCAGAATAAATGGCTGCCGCTGAGACGCGTTTATTTTATACTTTTTTATCCCGAGAGGCTATATATTTAACGCAACCCTGCGTATTAGTTGGCATAGACTCTGACCCGAAGAGGAAGTATTTTTTGCGCATCCTACGCGTTGCAGATTATCGGGTTTTCGGCTTAGAAGTGGAATCCTTCCATGAATCTATAATTATTTGTCTTTAAATGTTGTATATGTCTCTAATTACATGTGTGTGGTGTTTGTGCGTGTGCCAATAAAACTTTGAGTTCTCCAACATGTGCCTCAAGTATCTCAATCCAACCACGCTCAGTTACATTCTTCAACCTGCACTCTACAATACAAAGAATTCGTTGCATTTGTGTAAAATGTAAATAATCTGTATGTTTTGAATCTATGAAATTTTTTCATGTACCGTGATTGTTCAACGATCAATTATATTATTTTTCAATTTCTTCTATTAGCTCACACTCTCCCTATATATATCTTGTTCAAATTTTCAATCTTTAATCCACTCAAGTTCAAATACATATTTTTAAACTTGTAGTGGATGACGCTGGATGTTAATACAGTTTTTTTCAAATATTAATTCATTCATTAAATTTAATTAATTAATTTGTAATACTTTAAAGAGTTTTAGCAGTTTGTAATGAAAATTGAAATCTATAGGAAGTAATTCAATCGGTAAAATGCAAGGATTTCAGTATTTTTCACGTGAATGCGAAGAGTGCGAGTTCCAATTCTTGCGAAAATCAATAATTATTTATGTTGAATAACGATAAAAAGTAACTAATAAAATTTTTCTTTGTTGACCTAAGTAGGAATTGACTTAAAATTTTTTTTTTTATTTTTTATATTACTTATTTACATTGTTTCCTTAATCGTGTTCTCGTTTGTTAGTTGATATATTATCAAACTAGGAATAGGAAACAAAAAATAATTTGTTCTTTACTTTAAAAAATCATTCCTCATGTTATATTCATAGTGACAGCTAGAAAAACATGGATGAAATATTATCGGAAAACAAAAACATTATATTAAAAGCAGTTGGCAACATAGAAGAAATTCTTCATCACAAACATGAATAAATATTTATGAAAAATCTAGCTTACTGGGTTTTAAAAGTCTTGATTTGTCTCATGCATTCTGATATTTTTCGTCTATGTAATTATCGATTGTTTTATTTGGCTACCATAAAGCCCCTTTAGAAAATGAAATGAAATCTTGTTACTATTTCCTTTGTATTTTTGATTGTGTCATAATCTTGTGCCAAAAAAATTGAAACCAACCAACCATCCATCTTTTATGTGTAACCAAGACTGATTTAAAGTTTTAGTCCAGGGGTGGACAACCCTTGGCCGCCTTGAATATTTTCCCGGCCAGTGAGATTTATCATACTTTTATAAAATATATTTATTTTATAATGGACAAAGTAGTTAAATCCAATGTGTTAAAAAAATACATTATGTGCATCCCTATATTCAAAAATTAACTGTCAAAATTAAGAGAAAAATTAATTTTGATTTTAAAAAATATTTTTGCGAATATAGGACAGATATTGCCTGCTTTATTTAAGAGTTTACAGTTATGAGTTTGCAGAATAATTAAATTATATTCTGCGAACGCATGATGAGGCACATCTTGGAACATCTAAGTATAGCAGGTTCTATGTTTCCCTTTTAAGTGATCTCAGTGACCATCTCTAGATACGCGCAGTTGATTGTTGATAGCGGAGCAAACCAGACTTTAGTTGAAGTTGTCAGCGCTTTTAGTTCAACTTGCACCTGCTAATCGGTTTTTTTTTCGAAACTGAAATTGAAGAAACACAAAACACGTTCAAACATAACTGACGCTAACCTGTAATACCCATTACGATGTGCAAATACCCAAATGGAGATCGATTTGGGTTGGCCACCTCTGCTTTAGTCAAACAGATATTTTCATCTGTGTTGTTGATTGTTGATAGCAGAGCAAACGAGTCGTAGTTGAAGTAGTTAGCGCTTTTGGTTCAACTTACATAACTTAGCAACTTGGTCATAATATATAGTGTCGAAAAACTGAAACTAACCAATCATCCATCTTTTATGTGTAACCAAGACTGATTTAAAGTTTTAGTCCAAACAGATGTTTAATCCTCTGTGCAGTCTCCAGTAGTTAATGAAAATATACCGAAGTGCATTAAAAAAAAAAAAAAAAAGGCACTCTCATACCTTTTAATAAGAGAGGACCCTCTGCATTTGAAAAATCTCACTGCTCACCAAGTGCCGCCTTGTCTGCAAGACAAACACAAAAGATTTACGGACTGCTACTTGCAAAAAACAACAAATGGAGGAATCTCAACAAATACGGACCGACTGGTTGCCATTTCTTGGAACAGTTGGCAGAAAAAGAAGTAAAACTGGTGCCACCCGCCTACTGTGGCTCATTGAGGGAAATTTATTTGTTCTATTTTTAATTAAATCTTCCCTATTTTGCGTGGAAAAAAAAGTGGGTTTCATCTGCCGCTTCTTCAGTATGTTGCCATTTACTCCATCCACTCTCTCACTTTGTGCATCCGCTTTGCAGTGTGGGTATATACTACTTGCAAATGGAGTGCGGGAATGAAGATTGATTGTGGTGGGTTGTTGACTAAGCCTGCAACTCTCATCCGAAGGATATTTTATGGGAAGGGGAGAGGTTGATTTATTGTTTCTTTGAATTATAATATCCGTTTTATGCGTGCGGTTTGGGTGAAAGGATTTGCTTAGTAATTGCGGTTCAGATGACAATTTTTTTTGTTGGGTGACGCATGCATACCCTTTAACTTGCATAAAACTTTTGTAAAATGTAAGAATTTTCATAGGATGAAAATTATTCCATAGTATTAGTTCAATAGTATTTTCATTACGAAGAAAAAAAAGGGCACATTTCTTAAATATTTACTTAATATTTAAAAAGCAAAGCTATTTTTGTTTTTTTTAACCATTAACTTACTGTGCTTACTTTACAGTTTGTCAGACTTTTTATTTCACAGAATGTTTATTTCTCAGAATGATTACCTGTTCTATATATGATGCAATAAATAATATGTTCACTCATCCGTTAGATGTATATCTGTACTCATTTATTTTATTGTTAATCCCTAAATAAAGAGACAACCCACAAGAGTACCGCATAATTATAATAATATTCCATATTAAATCGTTACCATGTTATTCCATACATTTTAAGTTGTAGGTCCCGGTCTAATTTGTCTAGTGTACAAAATGACCGTACAGAGACAAACCAAACCAAATCTGCATCTGTCATGCATGGGAGCCAATGATGTAAAATCAGGTCGTTTTGCTTGTTTTTTTTTTTAAGTGATATAAAAAAAATTGTTTGATAAAATCTAACCTTTTAAAAATCTAAATCTTTGAAATTGTTGTTAAGAATCTTTAATTTTGAAATTATTAACGACAGAATATATTTACAGAATACTGAAAATTAAATTATGAATATCAGATTATCTGACATGAAGAAACTATGATATACATAATAATAAAGATACATTAAATATTTTATTGAAAAAGAGAAAATTAATAAGCATTTTCCCCCAGCATTATGTACTATATAATTTGTGTTTTGCTTATCCATACAAGTTTTTATCCAGCCTATTCCGTTACCAATAAGTTGACTATTGGTAAATGCAATGGGCTTGTTTACAGTATCAAATTCTGTTTAGTGCCCCTAATGCAGCATAAAATGAATACCATGCTGAGATTAGTGTCTGTACCAAAGCGAATCCTTCTCTTAGGTACATGTGCCAATCAGGTGCACACAATTGCAGGGTTTGCTGTGTGCTAACAGATACCTAATTGTGTGCCCCGTGGAATTAATCCATTGCCTTCACAGTCAGACCCGTTTTGCGAAACGATGATTGCGCCCCATCCCGACAAAAGCATTTGTTGTGCAGGGGCGGATAATCAGTGTTTTGTGTCCTGAGGACACGCGCTAATTGGGAGGGGAGGCGGGATATTCCACTTCGCTGGTCGTGCATTATAATGAGGAATTGGAAGAATTGGTGGATTTTGGTTCAATGGTTATGGGATGAGATATTAATGGATTTTCGAATTGAAAGTTAGTGGGATATTTTCTTAACTTTTTTTTTTTTTCCAATGGAGTTATTGGGATTTATTTTAGGGGGATATTTTACAGATCCTGAAATTTTAACGGGATTTTTTGGTTACATAAATGCTAATTTTTCTAAAGAAATTTTTTCATGTTTAGGTGTTATATTGCACCTTATTGTTTTCGTCAGCTTATTATCAGTGCTAATTTTTCTAAAAATTTTTTATTATTTAGTGGTTATATTGTTTCCAGATATGTCTTATACGGTATGTTTGTAAAATATTTGGCAAACCGGTAGAGGGGTCCTAAATAAGATTTGGTTTGGTTTGTTGTTCTGTGGTCATTTTGTGCACACTTTAGGCTAATTAGACCGTGATCTACAGTTTAACGATGATTCCGAACTCTCGCAAACATCCATGCTATCGCCAGAATTCGAACCTGAAGTCTGTGGTATTAAATGCCAGAGCGCTAGCCAATTGGTCATCAGGCCTAAATAAAAAGATTGGATAATATCATAAACAAATACATAGCAATAAAAGAAATAGTATTACATCACATTTTTTATTAATCATTTTTTTTTAAATTTCATTCAATGCTACTACAAAAAAAAATATAAGAAATATCAAAAATCATCATCATCAGTGCAACAGCCGCATAGTGGGCCAAGGCCATCTGCCTACTGACAAATTTCTTGACAGGAAATGTTATCTTTTTACGGGGTAGGATTGTCAACACTACGTCCAACGCTCTACGGTCATATTAGACCGGCATCTACGGTTTAAAGTGGATTCCGAACCACTACACACATTGATGGCAGCGCCGCGACTCGAATCTGAAATCTGTAGTACAGAGCTCTAGCCCGTCAGATTCAGAAAAGTGAAAATGAAGATTTTTTTATTTTAGTTTATTTAAATTTTTTAATAATTTTAATTGTCATAAATATAATTCAATAGGAGAATTTTAATTTTGAATGAAATTTAATCCAGCTGGACATGCGAATGTCATTTTCTGAATTCATACTGATCTGCTCAATAGTTAACTTAATTTCTTGTTGTTGTTTCCATATATCGCGCACTCATCTAAGTCCATTCCTATGCGTATCGCGTTATTTCAATGTTAAATCCAATTGATAAACGGGATTTTAACCTATGCAAAATCGTTTTGCGAGCTATTTTAATAATCTTTAATGATATTTTACATATCAATTAAATCACCTTTTAATGTTTGAAAATTAATTTTCATATACATTGACCTAACCTGAAGGCAATTAGAACTCGTTAAAATATATTTAAAGAGCATAAAACAAGTCATTTCAAGGTTACAGGAAAACTTCTTGTACTAATAAATTTATTTCGAACAGAATTCCATCTATTTTGCATATAGATTAACTTGGAAGAAATAAAGGACGCATTCAACTAGTTTACGTCACAAATACGCTTCATCCCAAAAAGGTACCTCATTGGCTGACATAAAGGCACTTTTCTTCCTTTAAGCACAAAACGCCTGTTCGACCTTTATGGACCACGTGTGAAGATAATTTAAGTTCTTACTTTATTTTATGAAAGCAATGCATTTAAATTTAATTAGAAAGCGATAAATATCGAAACTTTCATTCAACTTCAATGGATCCATTTTCCTGTATTGCTGGGTTATTAACTTTTCCTGTAACATTGGACTCTATCGTAAAGTGTCTTTGTATGGTAGTAAGAAAATTGGCTTGAAGAATTTTAATTACCTGGTTGGAGGAAATTTTATTATTTGTATAAGGAGTTTTAAAAAAAAGTCGCCTGCAATTTTTGATTTAGAGAATTAATTTTGTGAATAAATTGTGTCTTACAATTGTTGTTTTTACCATTCAAAGATAATAGTTTTATCATTCAAAGATCATGGTATTTGATCATGGTTTGGCAAGGATTGACTTTTGACTCTCTCTCCGTGATATTTTCAGCCGCCTGATTGTCAACTGGCTAGCACTTTGGCCTTTGGCACCACATGTTTCAAGTTCGAATTCTGGATGTGGCATGGATGTTTGTTAGGGGTTCGTAATCCACGTTAAACTGTAACTCCCGCGTCAATTAGCCCAAAGTGTGCACAAAATGATCTCAAAGCGACAAACCAAACCAGTTATGGCCACGCCTTACTCGCAAAGGGGGCATATATCTGTATCAGCCAGTCCTATTCTACACAGGTGACTAAGTAATTATGTCCAGTGACAAGTCTAAAGCAGGCCACGCTGACCACTCTAGACATAAAGTAACTCGCGATAATAACAACAATAATAATAAAAATGGCTCTCTAATAAGTATTATGATTTAAATCAAATTTATACTTACTATGGCGTGCTTAAATGTTTACATGCACATTTTAAACTTATTTCGTTTATTTTCTAATTTATTTTGCATATTAATATTTCCATAATATGATGCCACTCTCTTATGAATTTTAAGATGATTCTTCATTTTTAAAAATAAATCCTGATGTTGCGGTGTTTCGTTTGAAGTTGACCGCAAGAGGCAACTTTCAAGAGGCATATATATTTTACTTTCATTTTTTTTTTTGTACTTCCATCCAGACTTACTTCCATCTTATAAGTGGACGCATTTATCACCAAAAACAACCAACTCAACAGAATACCCTCGTAATGCCGCCATATTGGGAAAAAAATACACTGAATTCTTTATTGTCTCTGCCTCAAACTCGCTCCGTTCGCTGTTTCTGCTTTATTTATCGTTTGGTTTGGGGAGGGGAAAAAAATGGCGAAAGGAAGAAAGTCGTGGCTGAATATTTTTTATTTTATTTTATTTTCAATGTGATAAGTCATCAATTGTGACGTCACTTTCAATCCCAACGTCTCGCGCAAATCGTCTGATGTTTCGTCAGACGATTTTTTTTTTCTTCCTCTGTATAAAAGCGAACCAGGAAATATGTGAGGAATATTAAAAACTTCCAAATATGTTTTTGAGAAAGTAAAAAATGTGCGTGGTCGTATTTTTTTTATGTATTCTTATTTTTATAAGTTGATAACATAGATTCATTACTGATGCTTTATTAATTAAGAATAATTATAACATGGCACCTACACAGATTTAATAAATAATCTGAAAAAATAAACGTATAAAGAGAGATAATAATAAGAAAGAATAAAGAAAAGTTGACTGTAAACGTTAATAATTGTTAATATTGTGCAATATATAGTGTAACAAAAGATTTTTCTTTAAATTTTTAAATTAAATACTCAAGTAAATTACATATGGCTTTTAGGTACTTACGTATTAACGGTACCTTGGCGACAGTTGCGCCAATAAAAAGCACACGCGCCAACCGCAGCTACAGATTTGGCGCCAATCTACACTTAAAATTTTTGTTCCAAATAATAAAATATATATGAAACACTTCATTTAAAATCAAAACGCTTTCAAAATATTTTTATTCCAAATAATAAAGATTGGCGACACTTAAAAACCGCCAAGTCTGTCGCCAAGGTACCGTTAATACGTAAGTACCGGCTTTTATAATTTATTTATATATTTTTTTGGCGTCCATCATTTACATTATAAAATTTTTTAATTAGTTCAGATAATATAGCAATTCTGGTGTCTAATTTGTTATTTAATATTTTAATACATTTTATTCATAGACTCGTTATATTTGTGCATTGGATATATGCTTTTGTAATGTAATATAGCAATTCTGGTTTGTTAAATATATATTAATTATTAATTAACAAATTAGATGTTTTATTCATAGATTCGTTATATTGTGCATTATTGGATACATACTTTTATAATGTAAATCAAATTATTTTTTTTATTCATTTTAAGTCTATGAAAATTAGTTTAAGAAATATTATCTTAAAGCTGAAAATTCCGCAAATTTTTTAATTGAATCAAATCAATTCTACTTGCCTTTTAAAAATCATTCGAGTGGATTTAAGTGTGAATTTTTAAATTCATATTTTTATGAATAATTTTAATTATGACAAAATTAGTTTATTCAAAATTATGCTTTTAAATGTACATGCTGCATTACAGAAATATTCACTTGAATTCGTATTGATTATATATTTATTTAAATAAATTATTTATTTTAATTTTTAAGGTTTAGTTCCATTACTGGGAAATAAATTGAGTCTTTAGTAATTAAAACTAGCCTTTAAAAAAAAATTTTTTTTTTAACTGTCATGTTTATAAAACGAAAATATCCAAATGTTTTAAAAATTAATTTAACCTTATGAATAATAAATGCAAGAAATCAATATTTTTTGCATGTTTTTAATTAAATGCTGTTAATTCGATTAATTAAACAAATGTACTGCCTATAATAAATCAATGAATTACATCACGCCCTTCAATTTGTTCATATCTTTCGTATTCATATTCACCCTACAATCCTAAATCCATTATTATACTAGTATGTTTCATTTATTCAGTTCATTTGGAAAATAAATGACATGAATAAATGCATTATCATTGTAGTTGTTAGCGGAAACCTAATTCATAAATTGACGTAGCAACATATCATCCTTACTGATTGATCTATCCACATGAGTGGTTGATTATGCTGTGGAAAATCTAATTTGGAACACTAAAAATAATTTTTTTAAAATTTTATTTTTATCATTATTTATTTTATTATCATTATTTATTTTTATCATTATTTATTTTTAATTATTATTTATTTTTTCATTATTTATTTTTATCATTATTTATTTTTAATTATTATTATTTATTTATTATTATTATTCATATTCACACCATAATCCTGAATCCATTATTATATGTTTTATTTATTCAGTTCATTTGAAAAATAAATGCATAATCATTATTGTTAGCGGAAACCCAATTCATAAATCAACATAGCAACATATCATTCTTAACTGATTGATCTAACCACATGAGTGGTTGATTATGCCATGGAGATTCTTGTAGATCTAGACGTAATCGGGGCTTCGCATAGAGGAATTGAGTTGCTTTATACATACATACATGCACACATGCATCATTATCTGGTTGCCATAGAGACAGGTAAAGCGAAAGCAAGGGGGCTTGCCCGATAGTGTGTTTGTCTTCCAGCAAGGTCTTGTTGCCTTGGCTTGTTTTCTGCGTCGATTCGTTGCCACCGTTTTGCTCGGAAAAGATAATTGAATCGTTTGGTAAATAAGGACAACTGAGTGAAGGCGTGGACTGTAAACATTAATCTTTGTTGCTCGGGTTATGGTTGTTGTGATGTGTAGTTGAAGTTTTCATTAATTCATAAAGTGTATTCTCAAAACTGGGACATGTTTATGTGAAGCTGCATTACTATTAAATTTACTTTTAA
This sequence comes from Caerostris darwini, assembly GCA_021605075.1. NCBI lineage: Eukaryota > Metazoa > Arthropoda > Arachnida > Araneae > Araneidae > Caerostris > Caerostris darwini. The sequence goes on from BPLQ01003570.1 coordinate 86,191, forward strand.
ACTTACATGATGCGATTGGATTTTACTAAAAACAATGGTACAAATAATGTTGAAGAATTTTAGTTTTTAGTATATAGGAAGATTTCATTAATTCATAAAATATATTCTTAATACGGAACTTGTTTTTGTATGAAGCCACATTATTATTTAATTTACTTTTAAACCGATTTTTTTAAATGCTGTCATTGGATTGCACTAAAAATAATGGCACAGATAATGATGAACTTTAGTTTTTAATGTAGTGGAAAATTTTGTTAATTCATAAAGTGTATTCTTAATACTGGACATGTTTATGTGAAGCTGCATTATTATTTAATTTATTTTTAAACCTTTTTACATGCTATCATTGAATTTTAGTTTTTAGTATACAGGAAGATTTTATTAATTCATCAAGTGAATTTTTTAATACTGGATGTGTTTATATGAAGCCACATTATTATTTAGTTTACTTTTAAACCTACTTTTTTACATTCTGTCACTAAAAATAATGCATAGATAATACTGAAGTTTAGTTTTTAGTGTAGTGCAAGATTTCATTAATTCATAAAGTGTATTCTTTATACTGGACATGCTTATGTGAAACCACATTATCATTAAATTTACTTTTTTACAAACTATCATTGGATTGTACTAAAAATATGCCACAAATAATGCTGAATTTTAGTTTTTAGTATACTGCTGATTCGAAAGACTGGATATACTTTAAAAATTAATAATTCGAGAACTAATAGCCGTTTGCACAAAAAGGATGAAAATGCAGCTGGTTTTTTTTTTTATTAAATTTTTTATTATTGAATTATATATTTGTGTACAGTTATCTATATATTCTTTTTTGACCCTAACGTCGGGCAGCCTGATGGCCAATTGGCTAGCGCTAAAATTTAAAATTTTTCCTGATTTTTGGATCACCCTGCTGATTATAGGTTTGGTTCGTGTTGGATTTAGATGAACGCAGTAACATTGCATTAAGCAGTTTTTTAATTTTTTGTATTGGTTTTAAAATAATTCATGATTATAATCATTTGAATTAAAAATAAGAAAATGAGATAAATTCGGATTAAAAAAAAAAAAAAAAAAAAATAATCGTAATTAGGACAGTTAAATTTGGATATAGATAATACTGCCTGCCATTTAAAATATGTGAGAGAAAATTTAATTGTATTGTAGTGTAGTTTTTCTGTCATCTTTAATATAATTGAAATTTTTATCAAAACATCATGTATTTAATCTTTTCTTCTTTCATAACACATGAGATTTGCAAATAGTAAAATCTACTTAAAATGAATATAAGCATTTAATTCATATAAAAGTAAATAAAGAGCTTTTACTTTAAATAAAAGGAAACAAGAGCATTTACTTCGTATCTCGGATTATTTCAGTGAAATGGAATTAATGTCTAAAAAGGGGGTTGAGTTCAACAACCTTACATGTGAATAGGAAAGTGAGCTTTTGTGATGTTAATAATTTAAGATGAGGTGATAAAATTTAATGACGTATCAAATTTTGTATAATAAAGTAAATTGCGGTAATTGCTTAGAAAGATCTTAATCATGAACAATATATGCTGATTTAGTAACGGACTGCCTTTTAATAATTTATAAGCATTGAACAAAATAATACTAAAAAAATGTTCGGGTTTTTTTTTTTTATGTAAGATAGAAGGGTACTGTACTGACTTTTGGTAATCAAAATTTCATAATTCCATTTGGCTTGAATTTTGGCGTAAAATGTCCCTTGCTCAAATATTCAATTACCACTAACGTTTTTTTTTTTTTTTTTTTTAAAAAATGTATATCTTCAGATATTTATGGCGATAAAATCGATTTGTTTAGGAAGTCTTTTAAAAATTACTCTCTATATTATATCTAATTTTAACTAGTAGAACCCGGCATATATTGTCCGGCCAAAGAATTGCATTGTAGAAAATTAGATATCACGAATATATTCTCCATGTTGAACAGTATATAAGATGAAAGGCTGCAGCACCATCTGCTGGCAAGTAACAACAAAGTGGATAGCGCGAACCTATTTTCCGTACTAGAATACGTATTATTATCAATTTTCATAGCGATTGATGGAACGGTATAGAAGTTGATATACTGCAGCCCCATCTGGTGGCGACTTACAACAAAGGGGATATCATAAAACATTCTCCATGATTTGTCAAACACACAGAAAAAATTTCATCAAAATCGGTCAAGCCGTTTAGGAGGAGTTTAGTGACAAACACATGTACAGAAGAATTATATGTAAGAGGATTTATAGTATCTCTTATACTTATTAATTTAAGATATTAATTGCCGCTGTACCTTGCCGACAAAATGATAACTGCTAATGCAATACTAATGGAATCAATAGGTGGATGGAAGGGTTAAATCTGCTAATAATGAACTTTTAAATGTACTTAGAATCTCCTTCCGTCAACTTTTTGAAGCACTTGTTTTAAGTTAGCTATTCCTGTTTGTTCTTCATAAACCTTCACAAGTGCCTGTCTTGAATAGAACTTGCAAACTGAAGAGCTGGAATTGTTGAGGCTCATTTCTAATTCCAAGTGATATCTTCGTTCTGCACCTTCGCCCCTCATTATCGCACGAAAGCTGTGTGTGCAAAAGTACCGTTTCTCCCCTCTTAATGAACGCTTCCTCGCTTTCGGTGCTGTCATTATTTTCGGGTGCTGCCATTCTTGAGGGGTGGAGGGAATATTTTACCTGGCATGTTTCGCACTTGGTTGCATTGTTGAAGATGAGATGCTAATGGATCTGTTTCGATTGTAGTTTAGTTTATTATTTGTGAAGAACTAACATGCGATAAATAATTCGTACATTAATGGCTGCAATTTTTGAAAAGTGTGGATTTTTGCGTTCTCTTGTGGAGAAATAAAGATGGGTTAGATTATGACACAAAAAGTGCAATTCACCGCAAAAATCATATATACTCAAGAGCCGAAACATTATGACCACCTGTCAATAACGAGGTGACCCACCTTTGGTGCGCAACGCAGCTTCAACCCGCCTTGGCATGGATTAATACCACCACTTAATACCAGTTAAATACCACTTCCACCTGATCACGTGCCTTCCACGTCATCCAGGCGAGTTCATTGCAAAATGTAGGGGTGGTCATAATGTTTTGGCTCTTGAGTGTATATTTCTACATATCATTGATATTTTGACTCTCTCAGTTGTTAGCGGCCTGATGGCCAATTGGCTAGTGCTCCGCCCTTTGGCACCACAGGCTGATGGTGGTATAGATGTTCGTGAGTGGTTCGGAATCCACATTAAACTGCAGTCTACCACATTAAACAATGTCTAATTAGCCTAAAGTTTGCACAAAATCCCAGTTGTTAATATTTTGGTACTGCGACTTAATGTATTTCGTGACTGGTAGATATGAAAACAAAGCATTGATCAGAATAAATTGAGCTAATAAAAGTAGATAATAATAAGAAACAATAGGGCCTCAACTGTTCAATGGATAACACGTTATTTAGTTTATTATTAGTGAATGTGTTGGTTTCCGATCTCGGGCAACTTGATATTGAGATAAAACTCGACAAGTGATGCCGAAACCTTATTCGTCAATGCTAAATAGAGACGGCTAATTGTCATTTATGTAGGATTTGTTTGTGTCGTAATCAGCAGGCGGCGACACTTGCTTGTCTTTGACAGAGCCTGTTTACAACGTGGGGGTGTATTGAACTTTGAACTCTGACCCCACAAGAAGGGGACAGGACCCCGTAGATTGGAAAATAGGAAAGAGAACGCTGAGAGGAGGCTATCCGTGGCAGGCTGCGTCAAGCAACGAGAAAATATATTTACCCCTTAATTAATAGTCAAATGTAAATATCATTGTAAAATATCGTAGCAATAAATGGTTTTATTTAAAGTTACGTCCCGTAACTGCGTTTTGTATGTCAAATCCCCTAGACAACCACTGCAAAAGTCAAGCCACTGTTAGACTGGTAGAGAAGTCTAACAAAACTGTAGGTTCGACCGGGATGAATCTATTGAGACCGGTGTAAATCTACATTTATAACAATTTTTTCCACTTTTCCTAGATAAATAGTATATTTGTTAAATGGCGCAGACCCAAAAAATCTTTTTAAATAAATTAAAAAGAATTAAACCATTGGTACTAGAATGGTGAAAATCACTTCTTCCATCGTCTGTTGGGGCAATGACAAACCTTTCTCAATTAACTTGGCGGCCTGTTGGCCAATTGGCTAGTGCTTCTATACCTTTGGTGCCGCAGGCAGATTCCAACAGGTTCAGAATAGTGGCGGTTGCATGGATGTTTGTTAGTAGTTCGTAATCCACGTTTAAACTATAGGTCCCTGTCTAATTAGCCCAAAGTGTGCGCAAAATGACCGTAGCGCGACAAACCAAATCAATGAACGTGATTCAGACTTGTGCGAACGTGATGTCCTTGTGAAATGAATGTAATCACTAATTATGAGTAGAATTGTAAATAGATATTATTTGCGACAATTCTTCTTTACTTTTTCTGGATAAATAGTATATTTGTTAAGTGGTACACTTAATAAAAATTTAGTGCTTAAGACCAAAAGGCTTTTTTAATAAATTAAAAGCAATCTACTAGAAATATGATGAAACTTTTTTTTTTTTTTTTAATATTAGTTTCAAATACTTACAATTAAATTTCGATACTAGCAATATATATTAGAATATAGTTCACATAAAAAAAAAAAAATTAAAAAAAAAAAAAAAAAAATACCTCACTAAAATATATATTTAATTCTTTTTTTGTTTTTTCCTCCCAAAACAAGAGCTTTATAAATAGCCTTTTTTGCTTTTTGTTCTGAATTTAAACCGAAAGAATGAGGAAACGACTTTTAAATAAAAGCATTTCTGCGAGTAAAAGTAGTGAAATTAGGATTACAAATAGGATTATTTTTAAATAGGATTATTTTTGGTACGGTTCAACAAACTAGGAAATGAGTATTTCTTTTGTAACATTAGTAAAATGTGGTCAATTATTAGATTTAATTGATGTACTAGATTTCATAATTAAAAAAAAATTGTATAATAAGGACATTTTTTTTTGCCTAAAAGAATAGGCAAATAATAATGAGTTAATTTGGAGAAATTTTAACATTTAAAAAAAATTAAATTGTATTGACATTAATTTTAATTGACACTAGAATCGTATATAACAGATCTGTTATTAAACGGTGGTTTTCTGTTGTTACTAATGCTAAGTATTAATCAGGGTAAACAATATTTTTCGATCTTCAACTAATAAGGTAAACAATATTGTTAGAACTTCAACAAATAGGGCATACAGTATTTTTAGAACTTCAACAAATAGGGCAAACAGTATTTTTAGAACTTCAACTAATAGGGTAAACAGCATTTTTAGAGTTTCCACAAGTAGGGTAAACAGCATTTTTAGAGCTTCAACAAATAGGGTAAACAAAATTTTTAGAACTTCAGCAAATAGGGTAAACAGTATTGGAAAGAACAGTATTAGAAGTATTTAGAACTTCAACAAATAGGATAAACAGTATTAGAAACAGTGTTACATTAATATTTAACTTTTTCTATGTTTGTGATCATAAATACTACTAATGCTATTTAAGGTATTTCAAGAAGAAAAAAATGCTAAATTTTCTTAGGGATAATTGAAAAAGTTATTAATCGCAATTTTTGTGATTTAAACTCGCTGAAAACTGTATCATTTTCATATGTATAAGCTATTTGTACGAATAATAAAGTAAATCTAATGAAAATAATTTTAAAATAAAGTTACGGTCAAAGTAAATAAAAATTTATTTTTACTAAGACAGTGAATAAGTTACATCAATACACGAAAAATGAAATGGTTTATAGGCTTTGTAAATATACAGCATTTTGGATGTAGTTAGGAAACATGAGCTGTGCATTTCAGAATAAATTGTTTTTAATCCAGAAAAAATGTCCCGCATTTATCATTTATATTTTTCCTTCAAAATAAATCCTAACCCTTTACAAAACCTCCAAGGATATCTTTGCATTTGCAATTTCCGCTGCAATATTTCATTTATTTGAAAGCGGCTCTTTAAATAACGTGCGATCGGTTGCTGGCCTAACCGTGAATGTCTCGCGAGAGAACGGATCTTGCGCGTGGTTTGTCTCTTCCGCCGCCGGGAAATTCCCTGTAGGGAAATATCCATCAAGATTCCTGACAAATGCTCGTTTAGCATAAACCTCCACTGTTTATTCGGCCAAATTCCCCCCAGATGCAATTTTTCCCCAGAATAGAAACCGCCCTGCCTCAAAATGGCGTGGGTTGAATTTAAGTCGAATTTAATGCCAGGATGCCGTCTATTTTAATTTTCGGTTGCATCAAAGTCAAGTCACTAGGAATTTAAGCTTCTGTTGCTTTGCATAAAAGGACAATGAGATTTCTTTTTGAAATTACTGTTGAATATCTTATGTTTTTTTTTATTTAGTCATATTTTATTGATTACTGTCATGTTTTTAATGAAAAGTCTCATGTTCGTTGAAAATTTAGTAAAGAAATCAATAAAAAGATTTGCTTTCTCTTGATTTTATAGTTCATTTTGCTGCTTGCCACAATTTCGAGCACATTTTCTAAACATATTTATATTATTACATAAAATTTGTGACGCCTGATGGCCAAGTGGCTAGCGCTCTGACCGCTCGACCAAGTGGCTAATAACATTTGGAGTGTGAACTGGTTCGGAATCCACCGGAATCCGTTCTGAATTCAATTACCCAAATGTACCGGGCTTGTTACATTTCTTTCAACATTAAGCAAACCACCGTTTCCCTTCAAATAACACATTCATCGCTGTACTCTCATCCAACTATTTCTCCGTAACTGAATTGCGTTGAGCATTCTGTTATCTGTAGCACATTTCGAGGAAACCAATGAAGATAGTGATTTGTTTTTAAACGATTTTCCGGTACGAAGCCGGGAACAATTTAAACGTATCGTTTGAGTGGAAAAAACCAGTTTACTTCATGTTGAAGGTGTTGAAACAAACCCGTGTTATATGCACTTTATTTAATATATGTATGGTAAATTTCATTTGAATGAATTTGCAATTCCCTGTCCTTTTTTCATTATAAAATTATTTTTATTTTGTATTGCATTAAAAATTTTAAAAAAATTATACTTTTATTTTTGTATAAAAATTTAGAAACGAAAAAAAAAAAAAAAAAAATATATATATAAATAAAATAATTGTTTTTATCTTAAAAGAATAATTTGAACGTGAATTTAGCAAACATCAAATTCAATTAAAAAAAAAAAAAAAAAATCCGAAATAAATGTTTTCTTAAACATTTTAATACAATGTCACAAACTTAAATAAAGCCTTTTTGTTTTATAAAATTTAAATTGCTAATATTTAAAATAGTTTTATTAAGAATTTAAGAAAATATCGCTTTTATGTTGGTAATCAATTTTTGTTTTTCGTAAAATAATTATGAAGTTATAAAAAAAAAAAATGTTTGCACTGTCTTTCTTGTAATTTCATTATGTTTTTATTCTTTTCCATCTTTTATCAGTTTGTTTTTATTATAAAAGTGTTTTTCTTTTTTTCCCCCTTAAACAAACATTGTACAGACTTTCTCTCTTTCATTTTTCTCCTATTGCAAACATCTTTTGTTATTTTTCTTTTTAGCTTGCAAAACAAAACGACCCTGTTTGAAAATAAAAATAAAACAAAATAAAAATGAATAAAAATATTTAGATAACTCGGTGAAAAAAAATCAATTTCTTGTAACTTGCCACACCCATAGCAAATTGTGTTAGTGTCAAGTGATAGTGTTTTGCTTTTTATCCCAATGACAATAAACCAAAAATCAAACTACTTGTGAGAAAAGAAAGTCGAAATTAAATCCTTGTACCACTTTTGACGCTTTGATGCAATTTTTGGACTTTCTTTTTGTCATCTATGTTTACCTTAGGGTTTAAAAGAACCTTTTCTGTTTTCGTGCAACAATTCACCAAACGATTTCTAACATTCGCTCGCGGAAAAAAATGTTCGAATCTTTTGGTTTGCATTTACAATTTCTACTTCTTTCTTGGCCGAGTTAGTATAATAATGTAGTGTGGGCTTGTGTTTTTAAAATAATTGAATTTACTTCACTGTGTTGTCAGTGATCAATATTTGTGACCGTAAAAAAGAATTGGATATCAGATCTTTTATCTTTGCAGATAAAATGCTTCGAGCTTTTTCGAATTTAGATTTGTTTGACTACAGTTCGGTATGGTTAGTTATAAGTTGGCCAAGTCATTTTTGGAGTGATGGAATTAATAATGTTGTAATTATATATGAATTAATTTTATTTCGGCTATTTATTTTATGAGCTAATTTATCATCGTATAGAAAATTTCGGTATTGATTGTGGCATTTCTGGCAAAATTAGTTTGTACTGTTCGAATATTACATTTCAGCATATGGTTTTTGCATTTGTATCATAATACTGATGAGTATTATATATGCTGAATATGTAATATTCGAACAGTACAAACTAATTTTGCCAGAAATGCCACAATCAATACCGAAATTTTCTATACGATGATAAAAATTAGCTCATAAAATAAATAGCAAATAGCATAATACAAACAAACATAAATAAAAAACAAACATACATAAATAAATAGCAATATTACAAACTGCAATTTTATATTTGCTTGTTATACGAGAAGTTATTCTATAACCATGTTAGTTTAACCATGTTTACCACTCTCCGTTTGAAAAAGTTATTTATAAATCATTAGAAATAATTATAATTGAAAAAGAACCTGAAGCTATTTTTATAGTAATTATTAAACTAAACAGGTATTTAGCGATTTGGTTTGTCGCTTTATTGTCATTTCTTGCCTACCTTAGGCTCATAAAATACATTATGAATTCTTTAAAGAAGCATTTGTGTATGGCTAACACTCTTGTGCTAGATAGTTCATATTAATGAGATAGCTAACACTCTTGTGCTAGATAATTCATATTAATGAGATAGCTAACACTCTTGTGCTAGATAGTTCATATTAATGAGATAGCTAACACTCTTGTGCTAGATAGTTCATATTAATGAGATAGCTAACACTCTTGTGCTAGATAGTTTATATTAATGAGATGGCTAACATTGTTGTGTAAGAGAAAAAATAAACATAGATAGGGACCCTTAATCCAGACTAGAGCTTTATTGACGAAAGTATATATATCTTAATTTGTAATTAAAAAAAAAAAAAAAAAAAAAAAAAAAAACACCAGGAATTAAATATTTTTCTAATATTTAATTATGTGTTTTTTTCCCCCATTGAAACTAGAGCCGGTGCATTTCCGTGTTTTCTTTTAATTTAAATTTTTATTTACGTGAGCTTTTAAAGCAAAATTAACCTCATTGAATTAACAAAATTTGTAAAGCAATATTGAGAATGAGTCCTCTGGGCATGGTATATCTCAATTATTTTTTATTGTAACACCATCAAAAAATAACCATAAAAAAGAAACTTTCAACTTGACATTAAGCTAAACCTACAACAGTCCGTTTATTATCTCTGAAAAAGAGGACATAATTTTATTTTACAACTTCCCCTGCGAGTCTTAAAACTTACCCCCAACTTCTCTGTAGCAATGGCAGAAGATTCCCTATTCCTCCCTAATTCGATTTACTTTTCTCAAAAGTCCCTGCTTAAAATCTCACGATCTTGCCGTTGTGCCTTCTCTAGAATTGATTTTGGCGTCTCTTGGTGAACAACCTGGGGTTCATGACACTGACTGAGTAAAAATTAAGCTTTTCTTGGATATTAAAACATAAAACACCGGCGATGAGTGCGTTGCATTTCCTCTGTTATGTTCTTACTTGAAGGTATACTTATTAATTGATAAGGTAAATACTTATTATATTGTTAAAATAGCTAACACTCTTGTGCTAGATAGCTAATGTTAATTGATAGCTAACACTCTTGTGCCAGATAGCTAATAGTAACGAGATGGCTAACACTCTTGTGCTAGATAGCTAATATTAAACAGATAGCTAACACTCTTGAGCTAGATAGTTAGTAGTAACGAGATGGCTAACGTTCTTGTGCTAGGTAGCTAATAGTAACGCAGTGGCTAACTCTCTTGTGCCAGATAGTTAATAGTAACGATGCAGTTAACACTCTTGTGCCAGATACACGTAGCTAATAGTAACGAGGTAGAACTAGTAAGATTTAAAACAAATATCGTAATAAATCTGTAGAACTGGAGCATTTCCGTGTTTTCTTTTAATTTAAATTTCTATTTATGTTTGCTTTTAAAGTAAAATTAACATCGTTGAATTGACAAAGAGTTCAAAGCAATATTGAGAATGAGTCCTCTGGGCATGGTATATCCCAATTATTTTTTATTGTAATACCATCAAAAAATAACCATAAAAAAGAAACTTTCAACTTGACATCAAGCTAAACCTACAACACTTTATTACCTCTGAAAAATCGGACATAATTGATTTTGGCGTATCTTGGTGAACAACCTGGGGCTAAAGGCTCGTTCCCACCAAGGCGAGAGACGTGAAGATGCAAGAGGCAAGCGACCAAATTTTTTCGACCCCTTCACAGCGAAACGTCAGAAATAGCATTACGCATAGTGAAAAACCGCTTGGAGTTGAAAGTTGGGCTACTCCACGCGGCGAACTGCAAACCGGTTTCAGGCGACCGCGGTGAGGTCAAATTTTGGTCGCTTGCATCTTGTCGCCTTGGTGAGCACGAGCCTTAACGACACAGACTGAGTGAAAATTAAGCTTTTCTTGGATATTAAAACATAAAACACCGGCGACGAGTGCGTTGCATTTCCTCTGTTCTGTTCTTGCTTAAAGGTATACTTATTAATTGATAAGGTAAATACTTATTATATTGTTAAAATAGCTGACACTCTTGTGCTAGAAAGCTAATGTTAATGAGATAGCTGACACTCTTGTGCTAGATAGCTAATGTTAATGAGATAGCTAACACTGTTTGTGCTAGATAGCTAATGTTAATGAGATAGCTAACACTGCTTGTGCTAGATAGCTAATGTTAATGAGATAGCTAACACTGCTTGTGCTAGATAGCTAATGTTAATGAGATAGCTAACACTGCTTGTGCTAGATAGCTAATGTTAATGAGATAGCTAACACTGCTTGTGCTAGATAGCTAATGTTAATGAGATAGCTAACAGTCTTGTGCTAGAAAGCTAATGTTAATGAGATAGCTGACACTCTTGTGCCATATAGCTAATGGTAACGAGGTAGCTGACACTCTTGGAATATATAGCTAATAGTAACGAGGTAGCTAACACTCTTGTGCCATATAGCTAATAGTAAACAGTAGCCTATCACTTTTGTACCATATAGCTAATAGTAACCAGGTAGCTAACACTCTCATGCAAGAGAAAAAAAAAAAATATATATATTGTAATTTGTAAAAAAAAAATAGGAAACAGCGAATAAAATATTTTCTAATATTTAATTATGTGTTTTTTTACCCCTTGAAACTAGAACTGGAGCATTTCCGTGTTTTCTTTTAATTTAAATTTCTATTTACGTGAGCTTTTAAAGCAAAATTAACATCGTTGAATTAACAATTTTTAAAGCAATATTGAGAATGAGTCCTTTGGGCATGGTATATCCCAATTATTTTTTCACAAAATTTCACGTCAAAAAATTTTTTACCTTGCCATCAAGCTACACCTACGAGTATAACAGTCCATTTATTATCTCTGAAAGGAGGACATAATTTTATTTTACAACTTCCCCTGCGAGTCTTAAAGTCTTACCCCCAACATCTCTGTAGCAGTGGCAGCAATCCTCTTCCTCCCTAATTCGATTTACTTTCTCAAAAGTCCCTGTTTAAAATCTCACCATCTTGCTGCTGTGTGCCTTCTCTTAGAATTGATTTTGGCGTCTTTTGGGGAACAACCTGGGGTTAATGACACTGACTGAGACGCGACTTGATTCCGATAAAGAGGATTGCTGTCGCATTTCAGCGTTAATAAATAAGTAGTGTTATTTTTTTTTTTTAAATTTTGGAAATGTTTACTACTGTACCCGAATTGTAATACCAATTATTGTTTTTTTTTCAAAAACTCTTTATTTACTCTTCCAAATTTATTTCATCGCCTTCAAAGTAATCCCCTACGGACACAATGCACTTATGCCAACTTTTTTTTCTCATCCTCAATGCATGCTAAAAGGTCATCGGCAGGGATGGCCTTCAAAGCGCGCGCCGATTCAAGTTGAATCTCTTCAATCGATTCAACGGTGCCCCCGGAGTGGTCTTATGAGTTTAGGGAATAGTCTCAAGGTGTGAATACGGTGGTTGTGGTGCGATATGGGTTTCATTTTTGGCGAAAAAGTCACGAAGAATTAATGCAATGTGTGGTGGCGCATTCAGTGTTTTCGGTAACAATCGATATTTGATCGCGTTTGAGGCCCAAAATGGAATTGACCGAGCCTTTTGAAAATACAACATCACCATCAAGGTCTCTAATTGTAAATCGACGGTTTTCAAGCACCAAATCTTTTAATTTTTTGGTCGTAACCTTCGTCGGTTGAGGTTGGGGTCGGCCAGAGGGCTCTTCTTCTTCAACGCGTTCTTCTTTGAACTGTTTATACCACTTCTAAACATTTTTTTCCGATATAGGAATGCTCACCTATATCGCCTTCTGCAACATTCTATACGCTTCCGAAAACAAAATTGAATGCAAGTTTTTTGCTCAATTAAATCAGACATTTCAAAAATCGTCGGAATCAGTTTTAGCGTCTCACAAAGTCAAGCGTCACTCAAACACTAATGAATATTTCGACGTCAAATTTCACACAGATGTCAAGGACAGTGCCGACAACCTAAAAAAGAAAAAACAATTGCTTACTTTTTGGACACAGTAGTACTTTCTCAAAAGTCCCTGTTTAAAATCTCGCGATCTTGCTGCTGTGCCTTCTCTATCTAGAATTGATTTTGGCGCCTCTTAGTGAACAACCTGGGGTTAATGACACTGACTCAGACGCGACTTGATTTCGATAAAGAGGATTGCTGTCGTTTTTCAGTGTTAATGTATAAGTAGTGTTATTTGTTTTTTTTATTTTGGAAATGTTTATAAGGAATTAACTTAAATTGAGTGACTTAAAAATAAAAGTTCAATCGAAAAGCGACATGAAGTGGGAAAACAGCACTTTGTTTTTATCAGGTTTGTTTGTTAAATTATCCTTTGACAAGTAAATGAGTTGTTTTAAAAAGGAAAATCAGCGTTCACTAATAGGTAGCAGCAAAAAATAAGATTTTTGCTGGATAGAAAATGGCGTATTCTTTTATTAATTTAAGCCAAGAATTGTAATTAAAAAGAATTAAATATTAATATTTTTTGTCACAATTTACTGAAGAATAACTGTTATTATGGTAGAGAAAAAAAATACTAATTCTTGTATTAAAATTTTTCTGATGTATGAATTGGATTTTAGGTTAATAATTATTTACTAATTTTAATAATACGTTAATAATTTTTTGTCACGATTTATTGCAGAATAACTTATTAAAAATAACTAACGAAATAAATTATTTTTAAAAAATAATTGTGTAGTAGAAAAATAAAATACTAATTCTTGTGCTAAATTTTTTCTGATTTATGAATTTAATTTTAATTTGATATTGCACAGTTTTTCTCATAATATCGAGCCTAGGGAAAAATTATTGCATGTGAAAGGAAATTATTGCATATAAAATTGTTCCTAAAACGAATTTCGCCGTCGATTACGCTAAATTTTTGACAAATTTTAAATTAATATTTAATTAATTTTAATAATTAGTAATTATACTGTTATATATATAATTAATAACTAATATATATATTTTTAATAATTAATTTTAAATTAAATTTAGTGAAGTAAATTTTATTTCAAAAATTAAAAACTTAGCACTTTTATTATTAAAAAAATTATAAATTTCTCATTTATTGTTGTGGTACATTGGGATTATCTTAATTTCTGAAAATCCACGCGAAAATTATTTTTTTCACTCATTTAACAAGTTTATTTAAATAAAAAAAAAATTTATAAATACTAAATAAATAATTATTTAATAATAATTATTAATTAACAATATAAAATATTTTATATTCAACATAAAATTATTCATAAGAATACACAATAAAGAGTGATAAAAGTATGTTGTATACTTATAAGGAAAAGTTAACCTTATGTTGAAAATTGTTTAATTTTTTTTATATATATTCTTACGTCATTTTCTAGAATTCTTTGTGGGGAAACTTGGCTAGTATCTTTTTATCTAAAACTTTTTGTCACATAAAAAAAAAAAAAAAAGTCTTTTTACATTTCTCGGGTTTAAATAAATTCTTAAAAAAATTGTTCCAATTTTTTCCCAAAAGAATTTTTCCAAATTCTAAAATTTTTTTCCCACTAATGCTTTGCACATCTGGTGACGGTTTAACATCAGTTTGAATTCTGGATCAATTCTTTCTTTTCAAGGTTATATCAAAGGATGGGGGAAAAAAGAAGGGAAAATAAAAAAAGAAAGCCAAGCATTTGGTTCGTTCAATTTTCCTTCACCCATAAGTCCGTAAAGATGGCTTCGGTGAAGTCGGCTATCTCCCATCTGAAGGAAAAAGTTTTAATTTTAGTTTTTTTTTTATTTTCCCTTTTTTTCCCTCTCATGCTTTCCCTGTGTGCTTGGTTTCTTTCAGCTGCTTCTTAACCTTCAATGTATCCACGCATGAATACTTCAGGAACTTCCGAGCTTTTTCCCTACCCAAGAATATGAGGTTAGGGTTGGCGAAATTCTTGGAAAGGGGGATTTGGCGTGGTTGGCAAAATGTCGCCAACCTTGATGCCAAAATGATTGTTACAGAAATAAAAGATTTTTAAATCAATGAAAAGAGCTATATGCTTTAAAATATATGAATCCATTAAATAATAAATGAATAAATAAAATTCTTTATTTTCTGTATATGAATGTGATTGAGCTTATTAAATGTAGCCATAACTTGTGACACTCGTTATATCGTTATTCTCTTAAAATGAGATTTATTCTATATTATAAAATTTATATAAGCTTTCGGTCTATTATTCAAGTCTTATTTAACAAAACTGTAGTTTATACATAATCAATAATCATTCGTGCTTGGTGAAATTCTTGAGAGGGGTTTTGGCGTGGTTGGCGAAAATGTCGCCATCTTTGATGCCAAAACGATTGTTAGAGAAATAAAAAATTTTTAAATCAATGAAAAGTACCATGTGCTTAAAACATACGAACGTATTAAATAATAAATAAAATATATCATAACCCCTCATCCTTTTTTGCAATTGAAAATCAAGTTATCTTGCATGGATAAATAATAAATATAATATCAAGCTTTTTATATTGAAAATTTATTGAATATGTAAATATTTATTTGAATTATATATATTTATATTTTAAATAAATATTTATATTGAAATATATATCGTATATATTGAAAAGATTTTTAAAATACTTATAATCGAGATAGAGCCATATTAGCATATATAGTAATTGAATTTATCGATGGAAATCAATATTCTGTAGAAAAGAATTTTAATTGAGGTAAACTACCGATTTCGCTGTTACTTTCAAGAGGACACATTTATTAAATTGAAGGAGGAGGAAGTGTTATTTTTGATGAAGCATATTGTTGTAACCCTTTGCACTCGGAAGTTTTTTTCATTCGTATTTTCAGCAACTCGAAGTGATTTTAGTGAAAAGATCATATTGACATGTAAGTTTGATATACGCATTAAAAGAAACGCATTATTCATATTGTTATTTGCATTGTCTTCGTAGCGGAGCCCTCGAGCTTGAAGACAAATTTTAAATGGCTCCGTTCCGGAGCCCTCGAGTGCAAAGGGTTAATAGGTAATTTTTTTATGTTGAATACTTTGCAAAAAAAAAAAAAGAAAAAAAGTATTACAACCGGATATTGTGCATAAGCCAAGAATTTTTAAAACTTTTTCTAAATTTAATATATGGAGGCTAGCTTAAATACGGATATACTAATCTCGTCAAATTATTAAATCTTAATTACTTTTCCGTTTGCCATGCACTGGCGATAAATCGTTAAATGTAGAACGTTTATATTTCTTACTTCATTTAAAAATTAATTTTTTTTTACATAAATTTGAGATATTTGTTTTATAAAAATTAGCTTTTTTTGATGTCGACTATGCTTATATAGCTGGTTTGTTTTCGTCATCGCCAAAACAAAAAATTATTTTGGAGAAATTTGGATTTGGCTAACCGAAAAAGTGCCAAAACGTACACCAGAAAAGATAGTAGAATACCGTAAATAATAAACGCACAAAGTATTTTTTTTCTTCCATTGTTGTTATAATTTTTTTTATCTTTCATTTTGAATGGAACTTTTATATTCAAAATGAAAATAAAAAAAATCATATAAATACAATGCTTGTTGCAAAATTCAAGTTTCTGAATAATTCGTGAAAATCATTTTCAGCAACAGCATTTAAAATGATGATATTCAGAATTGCATATCATCATTTTCAATGCTGTTCATACGATCTCTTTTTCGCCGTTTTCGCCCCTTGTTTGAAGAATTATTTTCATTTCGGTTTATATACGGGTTTTGAATTACGCTAAATTTTTTGAAGAAAATCATACGCTCGGCTTATATTCGAAAATATACGGCATATCAGATATTAAATTTAATTCGGTACTCATTCTTTAGAATGCACTAAAATAGTGAGCCAACTAAAATTTATAGAGACTAAAATGATATATTATTTTTATTTATTAAGGATAAATTTAACGCTGCTTTATTTTGTAATTTATGCATTTAGTAGTTTTATTATTAGTATTATATTTTGTTTTTATTTTTGCATTTTTTGTAATTAAATTTTCTCTCTTCTTTTTTCAGGTAGGAAAATATTCCTGTTTTCTTTCTATTACATGTTATTTGCGGAATCTCTGGGTATGACAATCATGCTTTTGAAAAAAATATATTTTGTGACTGTAATATAAAAACAAATGCTTTCTTTTTTGTTCTCGCATTCTCATCTATATTTTTAATATTATATTCTACAGTTTTTGGATCATAAATAAATATTATACTACTTTTTAAGTGAAAAAGCAGGAACATAATAATTTATTCTTACTAACTGGTTTTGCTGTTCAATATGCTGTTATGTTATTACATGTTGGCCGATTGAGGCTGGTCCTTATATTATCAATAAATTTGATACATCAACAATCAAAACTGGGGATATTATTATAATACATTGTGGTTTTCAGTGTAAAGGCATTAGATCCTACCAGAATGGCGTTTTAAGCTGCTATAAGTGTCGTTAAATTAGTTATATTTCTTTTAAATAAATAACGGCATTTGATTGTGATAATCTTTTAGAGCAGAAGTTTCCAAAATGTGGGTTGCGAGCTGACTTAAGGTTGCCAAAAAATTTTAATGTTTCGTTGATCGATATAAAAATATATAAATTCAATAAATTTTTTATGTCCTTTCTTTTATTACCCTTCAATATACGTAGGTCGTTAACACGTAACTGTTTTAGGCGTGAGTTTCAATTTGTAAGAGTCTGTTTTGTAGAAATACTTCTTGCTTACTGTTGCATCAAGATTCCTGTGGCCTGGTGACCAATTGGCTAGCTCTCTAGCCTTTTGCACAGGCTTTAGGTTCGAATTCTGCTGTGGCATGGATGTTTGTTAGTGGTTTGAAATTCACGTTAAACTGTAGTTCCGGACTAATTAGCCTAAAGTGTGGAGGAAGAAAAAATGCCGTAGAGCGACAAACCAAAATTAAAAACCAAAGCATCGTTCCATTGTAGATTTCTGGTATTATCAAGTTCTGTATGGATCACGTTTTTATCATTTTCTAATTTTCTAAGAAACTGTTAAACTAATTGGTTGCAGTAAATTTTGTTTAACATGCAAAATATACATGAAAAACGACTATTTCCCGTAATTAAATCCTTGTGATTTTTTTTCCATAGCGTTATCTGAAAAGTAAATTAAATGAAACTTTTTACCATTTCTAATTTGTAAAATAGTATTGCGGTTTGGACATTAATAATTAAAATTTGGGATCTTAGACAATTTTTGTGAACTTCATGAATCAAGTTTTTGTTGTTAAGTTATCTTTGAACATCTTGTTTCATAATCTACATTAACTTTACCATTCTATGCCTTATTTATGCGTTATCTTCAAATAATATAAAAAAAATAATTTCAAAAAGACAAATTAGCCACCCTGTTATGTAACGTCCAACATGAACAAACAATCAACTACATTAATATATTTCAATATCTTCGCTTTAACAGCGAATAATTAAAATTTTTAACTGTGATTAATAATACGTTTTTGGCAACTTTTTTTGTGTGTGTCGCCAAATAAGAGATAGGTTACCAAATGTAGTAACCTGGGCCCCTTCTACTGTTTGCAATTCACTTCATTTACAATAGCAAACCGTTACTTTGGCGCACTTTAGCAAAAAGAGTTTTTGACGCCAAATCCGTATGGCACCTATTCTATGATTTTACCATACGTTTTATTAAATCAACCATTTTTAGTATCTGAAAATTCCATAATTTCAGCTTAAATAAACATCAGTAGCTTAATATCATATTTTGTTAGCCACATTGCATGATATACAACTGTTTATCAAATGAGAAACTTATAAAATCCATTGTTACTTCTTTTTAAGTACAAGGATTGCATTAATTATTCTTATTATTATAAACGAGTATTAAGTATCATAATAGATATTGATATTTAATACTTCATATTAAGATAAATATGTATTCTTGCTTGCTGTTCATGTAACAAAATCTATCGCTAACGTATTATTTTACACGGTATTGTTATTACTGAACATTTTTAACTCCGATACATAATAACATGATTCAAGGTTGATTTGTTTAATGTATTTTAAATAGATGAAAATCAATGCATTTGAATAAAAAAAATAATCGTGTGCTTGCAACATTTATTTTAACTAAATATTTCACAAATGTTAATACAGCTAGTTAAAGAATTAATAAATGAATTATAAATTTGTTATTATTTATTTATTATTATTTTATTAAAAATTAATTATAAATTTGCATTCTGCTTACGTTCAGGTAACAAAATCTATCGCTAACAGATTATTTTGCGCTATATTGTTATTATTGAACATTTTTAACTCTGATTCATAAGAACATGATTCAAGGTTAATTTGTTAATTGTATTTTAAATGGATGAAACTCAATGCATCTGAATAAGAAAATAATCGTCTGCTAGCAAAATTAATTTTAACTGAATGTTTCACAAATATAATTACAGCTAGTTAAATATAAAAATAAATGACCTCAATTTTTATTTAATATATTTTTAAAAATAATGGGTTTTATTTATAAAAAAAATATAGGTTGTCATTAATTTTGGATTATTTCAATTTAAAAATAAACCGTTAAAATGAAAAGAAAACATTCTCTAAATGCTTTAAAAATAATGAATTTCTTGTTAAAAGAATAAATTGGAGTCAGTAGTAATAAGAATCTTAAGAAAAATAACTAATTGAATGTGATTACTTTTGAGTCTATTATTTTAGATATTTTAATTAAATTTAACTATTTATAATCATAATAGGTCGATTGTCATTGGATCGGTCAATTGGTACACTCTGTATGTATTTCTTTAATATCTACTTTTAATTTTAAATTAAGTTTGATAAAAACAGTATGCTGGTGTAGTTTTTTTTTTACCGAAAATAAAATATAAGGCCATGATTTTTATTTATTATTAAAATTAAATTTAAAATAAATAATGAATAAAAATGAATTTTTTTTTTAAATAATGAATTTAAAAAACATGATTTTTAAAAAACAAATAAATTAAGTCAATAGTAA
Source organism: Caerostris darwini (assembly GCA_021605075.1). NCBI lineage: Eukaryota > Metazoa > Arthropoda > Arachnida > Araneae > Araneidae > Caerostris > Caerostris darwini. Next base: position 106,072 of record BPLQ01003570.1, read on the forward strand.
TAAGAATATAAGAATAAGAACTATTTTAATTCTATTTAAGGTTGATCTATGATTAGTTTTGAGTTATTTATTATTTTAGGTGTTTTAATTAAAATTTTAAAGTTTCATTACGAATTCCATTTTATTATTTAAGACAAACTTTTTAGAAGAAGTTCTTTTGAGTGTGAGATAAGAAAAAATAAACACTTTAATGGTTAATGATAAGAACTTGGCTCATACTCGAACTTTGAACTAATATAAAAAAAAATGTTGACTATGAAATATTTGTGATATTTACGAAATTTCAAAATACTACTGTTCCCCAAAAGTAACACCAATTATTTTTTTTTCAAAAACTCTTTATTTATTCTTCCAAATTTATTTCATTGACTTCATAGTAATCCCATCTGGACACAATGCACTTATGCCAACTTTTTTTCCAATCCTCATTGCATACTAAAAAGTCATTGGCAGGGATGGCCTTTAAGGCGCGCGGCGATTCACGTTGAATCTCTTCAGTCGACTCAAAATGGTGTCGCCGAAGTGGTCTTTTGAGTTTAGGGAACAGCCATAAGTCGCACGGTGTGAATACGGTGGTTGTGGAACGATATGGGTTTCATTTTGGGCGAAAAGGTCACGAAGAATCAATGCAGTGTGAGCTGACGCATTCACGTGTTTTCGGTACTAATCGAGATTGGACGCGTTTGAGGCCCAAAATGGAATTGACCGATCCTTTTGAATTCTCTAATCGTTCTCTAAAGTCTCTAATTGTAAATCGGCGGTTTGCAAGCACCAAATCTTTTAATTTTTTTGACCTGAGCTTCGTCGGTTGAGGCGGATGGTCGACCAGAGGGCTCTTCGTCTTCAATTGTAAATTTAATTTTAAAAATAAATAGTAATCATGGTATTACATTTTATTTTCTATAAAAATCTACGCCAGCATATTGTTTTATCAAACGATCGATCGATCAACAATCGATCTATTCTGATTATAAATAATTTTATTTATTTTATTGTATATTTATATTACAGCATTTTATATGGCTTATCGGTCTAAAATATGATTTTTTTTTTCATCTATAAAAAGTAGAAATTTGTTTTAAAATTATCTATTGGCAGTTTGTTGTTAACCCTGAGAAATATTATTACAGTGATAAAAGTTTTGTTATAACCTCTAAAGCACTTCTAAAAAAGATAATTTCCAAAAAGCGGCAACCCAAATACGAAGCCAACTTTCGTTGCCAAGGTAACCTGAAAAGGAATATCAGTTGCCATGGGAACCACCCTCATGACTGTGGATGGCATTGTTGAGTTTTGCTGTTCAAGGAGACAAGAATTTTTGGACTAATAATATATAGGGCTTCTAAGACTAACAAACTGGATGGAAATAAAAACTACGATTCGAAACGTCAGCAGTTTATCGAAAAGACAAACATTTTATACTTTTTAAAAAATTTCTATTTTCACGTTGCCAAATAAAAGCTTATTTTAATTTTTCTTTTTGATTTAAGGTTCAGACGATTCTTTAAAATCCTTCGTCTTTATCTTTGTTGACATAACGTAATTATGTAAATTTTGTAATGAATAACGAGTTGAAAATCTTGGCTTTTCCCTCTAACATTTATTTGCTTTTAATTATCAAGGAATCTTAAAAGTAAAAATTTAAGCTTTTCTTGGATATTAAAACATAAATACTGTTGCATTTCCTCTATTTTGTTCTTGCTTAAAGATATACTTATTAATTGATAAAAGGTAAATACTTATTATATTGTTAAAATTGAGCGATAGCTCATTATTTTCATTTTTATATTAAACATATGAGTTACGTTATATTATCATTTGCTTAATGATTAAATGGAACGAAAATAAAAATAGATGAAATAAAACGATATTTAATAAAAACGTTAAAATTGAGCTATAGCTCATTATTTTCATTTCTATATTAAATATATGAGTTAAAATATATTAGAGAGTTTTTGCATACCGTACGTTAGTTACCGTAGGACGTCCGTTAGCTTTTTCTCCCTAGCGCGCATGCTCAGTTTCCTATGAGCATGCGTGCTAGGGAGAAAAAGCTAACGGACGTCCTACGGTAACTAACATACGGTATGCAAAAACTCTCTATTATCGTTTGCTTAATGGTTAATTTATGTAACGAAAATAAAAGTGGATTAAATAAAATGATATTTTATGGTATTTAAATATAACGATTTAAATTTGGTAATTATTTTTTTATACTACAAATATTTCCGTATAATAGTACATAGTATATTAATTGTATATAATATTTTATAATTAAAATTAATATTTAAATTTTATTAAGTTACAGAACCAGGAATGAAGCCTTTTTTTTTTTTTGTCCTATTCTAGATGTTCCATTTTTATTCTGATTGGCTATCGTGTGTAACCTGTATGAAACCAGTGTGTTTTTTAATTAATAATTCCAATTTCGTCAAAACATATAGGAATCATTTACATTTTTTTTTCTTAAATGTAAAACACCAGGGATGAATGCGTTGCGTTTTCTCTATTTTGTTCTTCCTTAAAAATATACTTATTAATTGATAAAGTAAATACTTATTATATTGTTAAAATTGAACGATGGCTCATTATTTCCATTTTTATATTAAACATAAAATTTAAGATCTGTCAAGCGTTTGTTTAAACGGTTAATTTATGGAACGAAAATAAAAATGGATGAAATAAAATGATATTTTATGGCATTTAAATTTAAAAAAATATATAAATCGTTAAATGTGAATAAATAAATTTCCGAAATACACATTTAAATTTAATTAATTAATTATTATTATTTTATTATTTATTTTTTATTTTTATTAATTTTTAAATTTTTTTTTTTTTTTTACAAGAAATAGAACTTTTTTTGTCGTATTCTGAATGTTCCACTAATTATGATTGGCTGTGATGTGTCACCTGCATGAAACTAACATGTTGCCATATTAGAAACCAAATTAACATATTAAAATTAATGCTTTGTTTTTGTTTTTAATTAATAATTCTAATTCCATATAGGAATTATTTAGATTTTTTTTTTCTTTCCTAACCTAAGCGACAAATTTATGCGATTACATTTAAAAGCAAACAACCGCCATTGAATCATTTTAAGCACATTTGCGAGATTTCTATACCTCCATGAATAGGGAATTAAAAAAAAAAAAAATGGCTGAAAGCAAAATCTCAGAAATTATCCCTTCCAAACGAGCTAATAAACTCGCTTTACCTGTCATTTATATTACGTGACTTACCAAATGAACCGAATATTTAATCGCGACTAAAAAATAAAAACTCAGTGTGTCTTCCTCTTTTCATAATATTTATGCTCTGACCTTTCATATTTACTCTGGAACCGGGGTTGATAGTTTTTAGCGACATTAATGTCGCCTTTGCCATTACTTATTCAAGGTAAGCACCCGATCAATAGCGGTGGTATATTGCTAAGCACTGCGAAATGTCACGTAGTTGCGATGATTAAATATTTTAGTCGATGCGGGAAGCTTTAAACTAGGCTTTATAATGTAGGTCATTGGATGATTCCAGCGAACATTGTTCGTTAATGCATTATGGAATAGCAGCCATATTGAATCTGAGATTCACCTATTCTGTTTTTTTTTTCCTTTTTTTCCCCCCATTTCCTTCTATTAGCTCACACTCTCCCTATATATATCTTGTTTAAATTTTAAACCGTTCATAAAATACTTTTTATTCGTCCACTCAAGTTCAAATGCATTTTTTTTGAACTTGTAGTGGATGACACTGGATGTTAATACAGTTTTTACGAATATTAATTCAGTAATTAAATTTAATTAATTTAGTTTTTTTTTTGCATTTAAGTTGCCTATATCTACCAATAGATGGCGCCAGATAAACTTAAAAAAAATGAATGAAAATTATTTATAAAGGAATTTCTGCAATATAGTGAAAAAAAGTAGGCTTTATAATATAGGCTTTATACTGTTTATATTTAAACTAGGCTGTATAATGTAGATCATTGGATGATTTCAGCTAACATTGTTCGTTAATGCATTATGGAATAGCAGCCATATTGAATTTGAGATTCACCTATTTTGTTTTTCTTCTTCTTTTTTGATATTGTACTATTATGTCCAAAATGTAGGCTTTATAATGTAGGTCATTGGATGATTCCAGCGAACATTGTTCGTTAATGCATTATGGAATAGCAGCCATATTGAATCTGAGATTCACCTATTCTGTGAGGTGTTTTTTTTTTTTTTTTTCGATACTATTGTATCCAAAAAGTAAGACCAGTTTTCAAATTAAATGTCCCAGGACTTATGGTATTCAAATTTTTCTTCTTTTTTTAGGTTGCTGGCACTGTCCTTGACATCTTTGTGAAATTTCACGTCAAAATATTCATCAATGTTTGAGTTGCGCTTGGCTTTGTGAGACGCTAAAACTAATTTTGGAGATTTTTGAAATGTCTGAATTAAGTGAGCAAAGAACTTGCATTCAATTTTGTTTCGGAAACGTATAGAATGTGGTAGAAGGCATTCTGGTGAGCATTCCTATATCGGAAAGAAATGTTTACAAGTGGTAAAAACAGTTCAAAGAAGGCAGAGAACGCGTTGAAGAAGAAGAGCCCTCTGGCCGACCCCCAACCTCAACCGACGAAGGTTACGACCAAAAAATTAAAAGATTTGGTGCTTGCAAGCCGTCGATTTACAATTAGAGACCTTGCTGACGATGTTGGAATTTCAAAATTCCGTTTTAAGAAATGTTTTTTGGTCTCAAACGTGTCAAATCTTGATTGGTACCGAAAACGCTGAATGCGCCAGCTCACACTGTATTGATTCTTCGTGACTTTTTCGCCAAGAATGAAACCCATATCGTTCCACAACTACCGCATTCACCTGATTTAGTATCGTGCTACTTTTGGCTATTCCCTAAACTCAATAGACCACTCCGGGGACACTGTTTTGAGTCGATTGAAGAGACATTTCAAAAATCCCCGGAATCGGTTTTAACGTCTCACAAAACCAAGCGTAACTCAAGCACTAATGAAAATTTTGACATTCATTTTTTAAAGTTTATCTGGCGCCATGTATTGGTTGATATATGCAACTTAAATCTAAAAGTAATTAATTAAATTTAATTAAGGAATTAATGTTAGAAAATCTGTATTAACATCAAGTGTCATCCCCTACAAGTTAAAAAAAAATGTATTTGGACTCGAGTGGATGAATAAAAGTATTTAATTAACGATTGAAAATTTGAACAAGTTATAGGGAGAGTGTAAGCTAATAAAAGAATTGAAAAAAAAAAAAAAAAAAAAAAGAAAAAATTGCAGTTCTCTGCCCGGGAAATTTAAATTGAAAACTGGTCTTACTTTTTGGACACAGTAGTATTGAATCTGAGATTCACCTATTCTGTGTATTTTTTTTTCCTTCTTTTTTTCGATAATGTAGAGGTGAGTTGTGGAAATGCTGGATTTATTTGGAGAGTTACGAGCAGTGACTGCTGCAACAACGGTTTCCGGCCATGTGGCTATGTGGAGAAAAAGGAACGTCTGTTTCCCTTTTCAGAACAATTTTCGCCGTGTCTGCTGAGTGTGGATTGCATAAACAGGATATACTTTTCTTCCCTTTTAGCTTAGGCGTTTTAGCTGTAAATCACTTAATTTAAACTTGCCGTTTATGCGTTTTTAGGTATCTGGAATATCTTTGGATTTTTTTTTTTTTTATTATCGTATTCTGGTTCTTTCAGTTGAAATTTTTAGTAATCGATTTAAACTGTTTTAATTTTATCCAAAAGCATCTTTTATTCTTTTAATATTTTTTTTCTCGAATTTCGAAATTTTAGAATAAAACATTATAAAAGTTTCTATATCAGAAATAGAAAATAATAATGCATGATAATAATTGACACAAATAATGCATTTTTTATACTTTTTGGGAAAAGTTATGAAAAAAGATATTAAATTAATCTATAAAAGAGAATTCTTTCTTTCTTTTTGCCACTTTATTAATTAAATTTATCGTTTGATTTTTCTTGTTAAAAATTAAATTTAAAATAAATCTAAAAATTTTAAATTTAATTTTTAACAAGAAAAATCAAACGATAAATTTAATTTTTTTAAAGTGAGAAGTAATTTCCCCGCATTATTTTATTATACATTATTTTTAAATTTCTCTAAAATATTTAGTTTATTCTTCGTTCTTCATATGGGGAGAAATTAGAACAAACTATTTTCTGCTTATTTTTTACCGCGGTAAAAGTTATTTTAAAATAAAATTTCAACGAGTGAACAAAAAATTACAGATATAAATCGAAATCTCTTAAATTTTAATTAATTTTTCAAAATTTTTATGTAAGGTTTTTAAGTGCATTTAAATTATATTATTTTTTTCTCTACCATAAAAACTATATTTTAATTGATTTAAAAATTTTTTTCCTAAAGTATTACTTACAGATTTAAATCTTTATCATTTATTGTAGAAAATCATATTATACATATTTTTCAATACTGTTATTTGTTAACCACCCAACCCTAGAAAAGAAAATGTCCGTAGCTCCAAAATTTATAAATGTTTTCTTTGTTTTAAAGATAAGGTTTTATTATACATTTTCTGATATTAATCTTTTCAGTGTTTTCTTTACTGTGCTGCTTTTTCTCTCGCAAAAAAAAAAAAAAAAAAAAATATTTTTTTTTTAATGCATGTTTACCTTTTACTTTACATTTACAATTTCAAAACATTGTGATGAATTTTGATTTTTTTTTTGTCTTTTTCTGAATTTATTCCATTATCAAATCAAATATATTTTACTGCTGAAAATTCTAACCTCCGTTGGTTTAATTTATCTTCTACAAAATTCCATTAAATCCTGTACAGTTTATATAAATTCCGGTTTGATCCATAGACCACCATTTTCTTTTCAAAGTTAAAAAAAATAACGAAAATTGAATATTATCATCTTTAACAATAGTTGAATAAATCATCGAACCACTTTATCACAAAAGCCAAAACGTGCTGACTGACAATCACGGCAACCGTAGCCATTCTCTCTTTTACAAAATATCCTTGTCCCGAATTTAAACCCATCCTAAAATAGGAGGGGGGATGTAGGAGTAAAAGAGGCATTCGAGTCTCGCCACTAGTTCCCCTTCCTCTAGGTCGTGTTTGTGAGAGTGTTACGCGCGCTGTTGAGATTTAGAACGATTTTCGTTTTCATTCATGAGATTTGCCGTTACTTAGTCACATGACATGAGTCACGATGTTCCATGAATGGGAAGAAGTCGTCTGACGCCTCGTCCTCGTGATTTTTCGTCTGATGGGTGTTGGAGAGTGCTTATCCTCCCCCACCCCACCTCCTCCACCCTCTTTAATAAAATAAGCAGACGATTCTTTGTGCCGCAGGGTACTCTGCTCTCAGACTCATCTGTTCCATTTATGTGGTCGTATTCGGTGACTTCCTCTTTTCCCCTTATCAGATGCTCCTCTAGCTTTTTGGTTTTTCGTTTTGTGTTATATGATATTAATCATGGGTTTCAGCTGTCTGTTGAAATAAGCTCTGGATGATGATGATGAGTATGGAGTTATAAGTTTTAAATATCTCGGCAGTGATTCGAAGCGGTCGTTTTTCTGAAAAGTGTCATCGTTTCTCCAAGTTTTCATGTATGGCTTTTATTCAAGATAAATGAAATATGATTGTGTTTAAATTGCCATTTATCTGGTTCGGTTTCACTGGTTCATAGTTAACTAACTTATTTTATTCGAAAATGATTGTTCTTGAGTTATAGTTATCAGGTGTCTGTTGAAATAAGTTCAGGATGATAAGTATAGTAGTAGAGTTATAAGTTTTAAATATTTCGGCAGTGATTCAAAGCGACCATTTTTTTAAAAAAAAGTATCTTCGTTTCTCTAATTTTTCATGTATGGGTTTTAATAAAGATAAATGACATTTCAAACAGAAATACATTTTGTCTCCTTCCAGTCATGATTTATATGATTACTAGTTTATAGTTTACTCTATTTAACTAACTCATTTAATTCGAAAATGATTGTTCTTGAGTTATTATAATTGTAACTCTAAACATAATAAAGGCATGTTTAATCTGTTTAAATTGGGGTTGCACAAACCATACGACCCACAAGAGTTAATATAGTATGTTATGATATTATAAAAAAACATATTATATGTTAAAATTGTGCTCAATAAATTAACCGTGGTCGTTGCTAATTGATGAATTCAAAGTCGACAGTTTTTTAAATCTGCAGATGTTTGGGAACAAACATTTTCAGTCGTATATGTCAGTTAGCCAACCTAAAAATAGAAATCCGTTCGATATTCTGTTTTATGTTTGGTTTCTACAAAAGATTGAAACAAATGTTAAAATATATATTAAGTTAACATAATGTCATCAATTTTATCAATATAATAAGAACTAATATATCTATAACCATCTTCATCATCAATAGCACGACAGCCCAGAGTGGGCTGATTCTTTGAAGAGATTTCCATGCATTCCTCTGAATGACAATAGTCTTCCAGATCTTAAATTTTAGTAGAGCAAAATCTTTTCAACTGCGTCTATCCATCGCAACTTGGGTCGCCCTCTTTGCCCCTGTGTCTTTGTTTAGTCCTTAAAATCTTTCCCTCAAATATACCCAAATGGACCTCATCAGATCTTGCCAAAGTCCAAGTTTCAGAGCCATAGACGAAAATACGTCTAATAAGGGTTTTCTATAACAAAAATTTAAGTTTATCTGCATATGAACTGTGATTTAAACAGATTTCTGAATCCATAAAAAGCCTTATTGGCATACACAATTCTGGTAAGATATTATTTTGACGATTAGTTTCTTATCTTAAGTATTTAAAACTAAGTACAGATTGAAAAGGTAATAAGACCTTAATATTGGTGTATTCTCATAAATATTTCTTGAGGAAAATATATATATATATATATATCCATAAAAATTAAGTAGTTTTCAAGTTTATTGTGGAGCTTCATCAAGTTGAAAGAGTACATGGAGTTAGTTACCTTTGTTGTTTATTTAGTCAATGCACATCTGGTTTGAACTGTTTATGCAAAAGCCTGTGCATTTAAATTATAAACTGAAGTCTGCTATTTCTGTCACTTATTCATTTTATATAATCGAATTTCATAATGAATTTTACCCAATAATCATACGTACCTTATTCACTTTAAAAATTCCTGCGTATTTCAACTACTAAAATATTCGATAATCAAACGTCAGCATTTTCCTAAGAATAAAGTAACTTAAGTTTATTGTCAGACCTTCCCTTTTAACCACGAAGTTTTCAAACAATCTGTCAGTTGTTGAATGAGTCCATGCCATATGGTCCTCTTCAAAAGTTAACCCGCTATTGCTCTCCTGTCTGTAAATTCTGCAATTCTTAATTAGTTTACAATGTTTATTGTTTCTTATTCAAATAAGGTTTATTCGTGGTCGTAAGTTGTAAAAATGGACTTCTTTCTTTTTTAACTAAAGATTCATTTTGGTTGTGCCTTCAAAAACATAATTAGTCTATTTTGTGTAGTTTTCGAAAACAATTTTTTTAAAATCAATTTTCAGTCCTTTATTTTAATGTTTTTTTTTTTGTTTGAGTGTAAATGCTTCAATAACTTTGATTTATTCTGAATCTATATATATAGTATGGCTTTTTTTCATGTGAAATTAAGTTTTACAATTTGCAACTTCTGAAAATAACTCCATTTTAGTATGGGCATGTAATATCTTCCTATTTTTGAAAGACGGCCTGTTGGCCAATTAGCTAACTTTCTGGCCTTTGGTACCACAGGTTTCAGGTTCGAATCTTGGTGTTGGCATGGACGATAGTGAGTGGTTATTAATTCACGTTAAACTGTAGGTTCCGGTCTAATTAACCTAAAGAGTGCACAAAATGACCGTAGAGCGACAATCCAAACCTCTTTTACACCTACACGTGCCCCTTGTGTAGGGCTAAATGAGCAACGGCTGTGCAGCCCTTGCTTATAGCATAAAGATAATTGTCTCTGTATTGCATTAATGTAAATGGTATTTAATATCTTATTTTAAAATTGTTCTGTTGTAATTCGTCATCATCATTGCCACAACAGCCCCATGGTGAACCAGGGCCGTCTGAAGTGTGCCTAAAAGTGTAACAAAACCTAAGTTAGCCTAAAGTGTGTATAAAATGACCGTAGAGGGACAAACTAAACCTGGATTAAAAATAGGCAATAAACCATTTATAATAAATAGTTTAATTAAAACGAAAGATTAGTTAATTAGATTGCCATTAATAGATTGCTAAATAACCAGATTGCCATTATGGATTTCTAAATAACCAGATTGCCATTATGGATTTCTAAATAACCAGATTGCCATTATGGATTTCTAAATAACCAGATTGCTATTATGGATTTCTAAATAACCAGATTGCCATTATGGATTTCTAAATAACCAGATTGCCATTATGGATTTCTAAATACCCAGACTGTCATTATAGACTGCTAAATAACCAGATTGTCATTATAGTGACATTCATTTCTTGTTTATTTACAATTAGTGGTATTTTAAGAACTCGATTGTTTTCAACAGTATTTATAATTAAACATTAAAAGCTGACGATAGAAAGATTGTATTTTCTACAGTTTTTTTTAAAATAACAAAATGAAAGCTGAAGAGGCTTCTTCAATTTGAAAGCCTTCATTCTTTTTTTTTATTTTTATCTCATCTTTTTTGAAAGTCGATTCTCGTACAGTCGAGTATTCTGGGAGCCATAAAACATCAATACACGTTCGTGTATTGACGATTTCCGTTCAATTTAATTCCTCTCTAAAGGCGCTGATTTCTAAAACTTGATTCCGGAAATTCTTCAGACTTTTCCTTTTTCCTGTTTCCATTCATTCTCCCGTACCCGGGAAAGTTTTGAAGAGCGAAACTAAATAAGCATTTTACGTGGGGAGGAATTTATCTTGCCTTCGTTGTCACTTCCAAGTGAAACTCATTTCCACCTTTTCTCGTTGAAAAAGGAAGCATTTTACACTAGACGTTCCAAATTCGAATTTCAGTTTTCTAACTGGGAAGTCAAGAAGGATTACTTTCCTGCAGCAACTGCAGTGGAAGATTATCTGAGGAATGAAAGGATAAAGTCTGTGTCAAGAACGTTTTCGGAAACGGAAATGAAAGTACTTGTTTTGGAGTACCTATGGGGTAAATATACCCCGAAAACCACTACATAATCATTAATATAGTTAAATTTACATTATTGAAATTACATCGTGAATTTAGATAAAAAAAGAAAGGTACTTACGTATTAACGCTACCTTGGCTACATTTGCGCCAATAAAGAGCAATCTTGTTGTTCGCACGCACACGCAGTTATCTTTTGAACGCCAACCGCAGCTACAGATTTGGCGGTTTTAAATGGAATTCTGCTTCCCTCAAAAAAGTTGTCTTTTCTAAGTCCCACACGATAAGCACACTGACTGAAATTGCATTTCCAAAACTTACGTTTACCAAAATAAAGTTTCATGTCATGGGAATTGGGACATTTTCGTTTTTTGGGTAAAATATTTCGCTCCTGAAAAAATAAAATTGCATCTTGTTCTGTTTCCGGCAAATCCCAAATACGCATTTTCGTAGCACTAAAAAATGGCGTCAAAAGTCAGCAAATCTGTAGCTGTTAGATTGGCGCCACTTAAAAACCGCCAAATCTGTAGCTGTTAGATTGGCGCCACTTAAAAACCGCCAAATCTGTAGCCAAGGTAGCGTTAATATGTAAGTACCAAAAGAAAATTTATTCTATGAAGATAAATAATAAAAAGAAAGAAGTAAGTTAAGTTACTCGGGTACAATTAGGAGTCCGTAACTCGTTTCCCAGCGGACAGTCAGTGAATTAATGAAAAATAAAAATGAATTAAAGTTAGAATTTAAAATGCATTAGAAATGAAAACATTAACTTCTTAAGAATTTTAGATATCATTTGGGAAAAAAAAAAAATAATTACAATAGCCAGTATATGTGTTAGTTTTGTTCATCGTAGCAATAAATGAAAATTTAAGGAGCCAAATAAACACCTCAGATTTGCAATTTAGCTATTTTGGTCATTTTGAGTCCCCCGAATTCTTCTTAGACGTGGAAAGGACTCAAACGTCGTATCGTTCGTTGTCACTTCCATGTGAAACTCATTTCCACCTTTTCTCGTTGAAAAAGGAAGCATTCTGTTCTAGAAGGTTCCAAATTCGAATTTCAGTTTTCTAACTGAGAGCCAGGAAGGATTACTTTCCTTGAACAACTGCAGTGGAAGATTATCTGCGGAATGAAAGGGAAAGTCTTGTGTCAAGAACGTTTTTTGGTTCTTTCCGTTCTCTCTGACTCTCAAGGGTCTCTTGTGTCGTTTGGCCGTGAGAAGGATCTGAAGTGAATTGAGTTCGAGGGGCTTGTTTCAGCGGGATGGACAAGGCGGTGGCTGAAAGTGGATTTGGTGAAAGCGGACAGCGTCATGTCGTCTGGACGCTGGTGTTAGTGGTGTGCCTTTTTTTCGAAGGTTGATTTTCTTTTTTTCTTTTTGGAAATCGTTGGGGATAAATGTTGAAATAAGTTTCTGTAGACTGTCGTTCATGAAAGATTGAAGAATGCGTTTTGTTTTGGATTGAAGTAGAAAAAAATGTTTGTTTTAGAAGAAAAGTTTTCTAAAGTGCGGGGGAAAAAAAATCCCACAGAAGTTTACTTTTTTAAAAAATTTTGGTTGCGCGAATGGTTGGTTTGGTTCATAATAAATTTATATCAAGTATACTTGTGAGTGAATTTTCGTTGAATATGAAATTTACGTATTTACAAAATATAATATTTGCATAAAGAACTGCTATAAATTTGTTAGAATAAATTTTAATCAAGTGTATCTGTGAATGAATTTGCGTTGTATATTTACAAAATGAATTGTCGTAAATTTGTTATACTAAGTATTTCAATTATTAGCGTAAGATTTTTAATAAAAGATAAGCCCAAAAAATTTTCAAATGCAGCAAAAATGAACAATTATTAAAAGGAAAAAAATAAGGATTCAAACAGAAATTGTAAAATAAATTTTAAATTTTTACGAAATTACTAGATTGCTAAATAATCAGATTATTAAATTATCAGATTGTCACTATAGATTCCTAAATAATCAGATTGTCATTATAGATTCCTAAAAATCAGATTGCCATTATAGATTCCTAAATAATCAGATTGCCATTATAGTAACATTCATTTCTTGTTTATTTACAATTAGTGGTATTTTAACAACTCAGATGATTTTCAACAGAATTTTATAATTAAACATTAAAAGCTGACGATAGAAAGATTGCATTGTTTTTAAATAACAAAAAAACTAAGTGTAGATGTGATTTTTTTTAACTGAAGTTTTAGTTAATTGCAACTGAAAAAGTAATTTTTCTTCTTTGTAATATTACTATTATTTACTTTTTCCCCCTCCTACGTCAAACTGTAACAATATCCGCCATAAAAACTTTAGCAGCCCAATAAAATTTAGTCTTTTTAAAGTTGTCAGAATTAGCAGTAGTAAAATGAAATGCTGTGCATGTTGTCAAATTTAAAAAGTCCATGGTTTCACCCGACGAGCGCAGACAACAGACATCATTAGTATCTACCTACACCAATGCGGTGCAAGAGTTTATAAAGAAAATGATGTCCTATCGAGAGTCGGAATTTGCTGTAAACACTGCACGGGGCAAGTCCATTGGGATGGGCGATGAAATAAGTACATTCCACGTTTTATCAGTTGAAAGAAGTTTGTTTTAGGGATCTATCTATTTTCTTCTTTACCTCACAACTAAATTGATGAAAGGATAAAGGAAATTGTGGGCCTTTCTTCCGCCCAATTCTTCCGCCCAACAAAGCAAAACTCCGTTTGAACCCTGGCAAAAATTACATGCTGTTTTATGGCTGGGAGTCATGTTTTTTGGAAGGTAATAACCTCACAACCTCATCTGCAAATTTATCGGTCTCTGGACCTGGTGTAGGGTTTCTACACCAGGGGGATTAGTAGCAACAACAACTGTCGTGAATAACAACTGTAGTGCATCATAATTGTGTGAATCATGCATTAAAGTTTCATTTAAATATTTTTGTTGATATACGTTAGTGTTGTGTTTTCTATGAATTATTTTTAAAATTTCATTTAAAAATTAAATCTTTTTTAATTCTTTTGATTGGTTTGCGAATAATTTTCAGATTTTCAAATCTCGAATTTATTTCATTATATAGTTTGAAGTATTGTGGAGTTTTAAATATTCAAAATGAAAACATAAAGCAATTTCTTAGAACTTTCACATATATAAAGAAACATAATTGTCCAATCTTTACGTGAATCAGCAAAATTTCAATATCCACTGCCTTTCTAATAATATCGACTACTCACGTTTTTCCAGATCAAAATCTCAGATTTAAGATGTTGAGCCCAAATTACTTTTTCCATCACTGTGATTACCGTAGCATAGTTGTGATACATCATTGTATGCAGTAGTTCATTACCTGGAGTTCAATGAAGTTCTCTTTTTACGACGCTCTTTTAGAATTATGGCCAAGAGGTCGGCCTTTTAATTTCCAGTCACCCTGCAATGGCTGGGAATCCACTGAAAAACAATCTCCCAGCCAGAAGACTATTATTTACTTGGAATATCAATATCATAACACATTAAGAAATTTCACTATGGAATTAAAAATACATGGTGAATTTTAGCTTTTAAGAAGGTTTCTTATATGGAATAAGTTTCTATGGTTCAGAAATAAATAAACACGTGTGCTGGAAGTTAATAAATGCAAATGAAGAGTCAAGGTCAATGGCGTCTGCCAATTAGCATTGTCATTACTGATGTCTTACAAATTATTCGGAAAGTAGGTCTTTTAAAACTTGTTTGTATTTTGTGTTTTTGTTAATGACATTCGTTTGATGTGTGGATAGTTACACTATAAAATAAAGAGATAAGTTGTTGGTCTAATAAACTTGAATATCTAGTACAGGGGTGGCCAGCCCGTTGCCCGACTTGAACATTTTTCCGGCCCGTGAGATTTATCACACCTTTACAAAATATATTTATTTTGTGATGGTCAAAGTAGTGAAAACCAATGCATTAAAAAAAAAATGCCTTATGTGTGCATCCGTATATTCAAAAATTAACTGTCGAAGTTATGAGATAAAATTAACTTTGATTTCAAAATAATATTCTTGCACAAACAGGTATCGCACTAGTAAAATAAATATTTTTTAATGATTTCATTTTTTTTTAAAATTTTTATATTTACATATTTTTTCTATTTCAATTTTAGTGTTATATATTTCTTTACAATGTGCTTTTAGTATCATTTATTATTATATTATCCATGTTTACTTGTAAGAATAATAGTAAACACAATAATAATAACTCGTTATGTTTCATTTTTTCATTGCAAAAAATGTCTATAGTGGGTCTAAATCTCATACGGGGATATATCATTTTATATGTAGCTCGCGGAGTTAAGATGCATTTCCAAAGTAGCCCGCAAGATCATTCGGGTTGGCCACCCTTGGTGTAGATAGTTACACTATAAAATAAAGAGATAAACTTGAATATGCACTACATCAGTTATTTAAATCAGAGCAAGAATTCTTAAACTATCTAATATATATGTAAAAATCATCGTGACAAATATGCGTTATATTCGCTAAAGTTCCGCTATGCCATTTGCATATAAAAATGCTGTTATTACCACTTTCTTATTGGAAAAGATTTGACATTGTCTGTATCAGTTCTGGAACATTTTCTTTCTTTTTATAAAAAAGAAAAAGATTTTGACAGAAATAAGCCATCAAAAGTGGGTAGATAGCAAAATCTACATTTAAAAGCGGACAGCAAAAAAAGAATTTTTATTTTTTATTCTTGCTTAAATATGGAATAAAATATCAGTTGCATTACTAAAAAAAGAAGGACAGAGAAAAAAAAAAAAAAAAAAAACACAGAAAATATTTTCCTGGAATTTATTTGGACAGAGAGAAAAGAATGTTCCTAACAGAATCGGATTCGAATAACTGTAACAGAGGAAAAGAATTCCAGCGAGTCTGTAGAAAGAAACTAGATCGAAGCCGTCAAGGGAGGGAAAGCATCTTTCTACATCCTTTCCAACTACAGAATGAGGGAGAAATAAGGAAAAAAAGAAAAAAGAAGAAAAAAAGGAATGAAAGTGATGAATTTTAGGCGCGGTTTGGTATGTCGTAATGGAACGTTTGCTGGGGCGAAGTGGAATATTAGTCGAGTCCGGTGGCTTGGCTAATGGAGTGATCCCGGGATTTTGCTGTTGTACTCTTAAGAATGCTGCTAATGGTGCTTGAATGCAGTTTTTCCTTTTTTGCTTGCGAAAGCATTGCTGTTTTGTTTCCAAGCAAATAAGCACGCATATTTGTAGTTGTACTGCCAGATTAAAATTGCTTATGGTTATGGCTTTATAGCTTATAGTCGTCTACTTAATGCGGCTTCCAAAAAACTACTATATTTCACGATTAGATATTGATTTGGAAATTGTAATGTGATAGCATCATATTAAATCTTGAATGTCATAGTATCATATTGAGAAGATGTTCTGGTTAATTTATTGTTAATTATTAA
This sequence comes from Caerostris darwini, assembly GCA_021605075.1. NCBI lineage: Eukaryota > Metazoa > Arthropoda > Arachnida > Araneae > Araneidae > Caerostris > Caerostris darwini. Next base: position 122,681 of record BPLQ01003570.1, read on the forward strand.
TTGCATATTAATTTCCGCGTACAGTAATATTTTAAATTTATTTCTTGCTGATTTCATTTTGGAGTTAAGGAATATTTTTGAAAGCTTGTAAAATAACTGTGAGTAAAATAATAATAATCATAATAAAATTAAAATGCAATTAAATAAGTAAAAGTTAAATTCCACATTTAATGCTATTAAAAAAGCTGTTTTTTTTAATACAAATTTTTTTACTTTTCCCTCGAATTTAATATGTTTTATCGTGAATAACAACTGTGATGCATTTTGCATCATAACATTTGTGAGTATCATACGTTAAATTTTCATTAAAATATTTTTTTGTTTATATGCGTTAATGTTGTATTTATTAATTGTTTTTAAAATTTCATTTAAAAATTGTATAAAAGCGAAATCTTATTAGTTCTTTGGATTTGTTTGCCAATATTTTTCAAATTTTCAAATGTCACATCTATCCCATTATGTAATTTGAAGTACAGTAGAGCCTTAAATAGGAAAAAATTAAAACATAAAGCAATTTCTTAGAACTTTCACATATATAAAGAAACATAATTGTCCAATCTTTACGTGAATCAGCAAAATTTCAATATCCACTGCCTTTCTAATAATATCGACTACTCACGTTTTTCCAGATCAAAATCTCAGATTTAAGATGTTGAGCGCAAATTACTTTTTCCATCACTGTGATTACCGTAGCATAGTTGTGATACATCATTGTATGTAGTAGTTCATTACCTGGAGTTCTATGAAGTTTCTCTTTTTACGACGCTCTTTTAGAATTATGTAGTTTATTGAATTCTTCCGCCCAACAAAGCAAAACTCCGTTTGAACCCTGGCAAAAATTACATGCTGTTTTATGGCTGGGAGTCATGTTTTTTGGAAGGTAATAACCTCACAACCTCATCTGCAAATTTATCGGTCTCTGGACCTGGTGTAGGGTTTCCTACACCAGGGGGATTAGTAGCAACAACAACTGTCGTGAATAACAACTGTAGTGCATCATAATTGTGTGAATCATGCATTAAAGTTTCATTTAAATATTTTTTTGTTGATATACGTTAGTGTTGTGTTTTCTATGAATTATTTTTAAAATTTCATTTAAAAATTAAATCTTTTTAATTCTTTTGATTGGTTTGCGAATAATTTTCAGATTTTCAAATCTCGAATTTATTTCATTATATAGTTTGAAGTATTGTGGAGTTTTAAATATTCAAAATGAAAACATAAAGCAATTTCTTAGAACTTTCACATATATAAAGAAACATAATTACTTAAGATTGCCCAATCTTTACTTGAATCATAAGCAGAAATTTCAATATCCTCTGCCTTTCTAGTCATATCGATTACTCACGTTTTCCCAGATCGAAATCTTACATTTAAGATGTTGAGCCCAAATTACTTTTTCCATCACTGTGATTACCGTAGCATAGTTGTGATACATCATTGTATGCAGTAGTTCATTACCTGGAGTTCAATGAAGTTCTCTTTTTACGACGCTCTTTTAGAATTATGCAGTTTATTGAATTCTTCCGTCCAACAAAGCAAAACTCCGTTTGAACCCCGGCAAAAATTACATGCTGTTTTATGGCTGGGAGTCATGTTTTTTGGAAGGCAATAACCTCCCAGCCTCCTCCGCAATTTTGCAGAAAGTTGATTGGAAGAAAGAAAAAGTTAAGAACTTTCCTGAAGTTGTGTTCTTTGGCACTGTACCGGTTTCTTGGCTTCATTTTTTTTCTTTTAGTTCTTCTTGGAAAGTTTGTTTCAAAATGAAAGTTACGACGCTAATCGTAACCTTGCTTGACAGATGAAATTTGTCACGGGGTACTTATAATTGCTGTGCTGTAAAAAAGTATATTTTCCTAAAGGTCATTTATAAAATGGTGTAAAAGTTTTAAGAACTAGGCGAAAAATTCTGTTAAAAGTTACTGAGTACGTTCTAATCACGATTTTCGTAAAAATAAACATTTTCGCAATTATATATTTTTACTTATATTTATATATGCAACTAATACTTAGTGATTGAACAGTTCTATCTCAACTTCTAATAATTCTAGAAGCAAACTCAAAATTGTTTTCGAAAGCTAAATGTCTGATCTTTAAAATAATATAATATATTATTTTTTTACTTAATATATTATTGTAAAGATCAGACTTTTACCTTTCTAAAACAGTTTTGAGTTTGCTTCTAGATTATAATAATATTATATATGATTAGTAATTTGTTTACTATTAATATTATTTATTATTTTTTACTTCATCGTATTTTAATGACAGATCAGGCTTTTAGCTTTCGAAAACAGTTTTGAGTTTGCTTCTAGAATTATTAGAAATTGAGATACAACTGTGCAGTTACAAGGTATTAGTTGTTTCGTTGCTGTTAATAGTGCTGTTTAAATTTATTTTAAACTGCAACTTATAATATATATTAAAAAAACACATTTAAAATAACTTTACTGATGATACTGAAAGTAATTTATGTGTCACTCAAATTAGTTCTTTTTACAAGAAACACAAATTAGGCTATTGCAATGCCTTATTAAATTAAATTTAGCATAGACTTTAGTAAAGATATTATTTTTGAAACTATATTAAAATTAAAAACTAAGAAGAATATCGTGCAAATATATCGAAATACTTGATTGCTGGATAAAAGTGCTTGTTGAATAATTATTCTGTTGACACAAAACATTAGATTATCTCAATTAACAATTTCGTAACTATAAAATACATATGTTTGCTGCTATGACATATATATTATAGTTATTTAATTATATATATTTATGTATTATAGTTAGTAATAATAATATTATATATAATAAGTTAAAACATAAATAACTAATGCTTATTAACTTTTTTTCATCAAATTCCATTTAATCTATTTATAATAGCTTAAACAATTCATATCCATTTTTTTCCTCGCTATTTTATTGTATTAAAACTTTTTAATTTGCCACTATTATCTAATATGTTATTGTTTATTATTGGTTAATTTAAAATCGTTTTAAAATAAAGAAACGTTATGAAATGTTTCATTTCAAATATATTAACAGTTACGTACATGAAATCACATAACTTAATATTAATTTAATAATTTTTATATTTATTTAAATTGGGGCCTGAATGGCCGAGTGGCTGGCGCTCGGTACCACAGGTTACGGGTTCGAGTCCCGGCGGTGCCATGGATGTTTGTAGGGGTTCGGAATCCACTTTAAACCGTAGGTCCCGGTCCTAATAGGATCGTAAAGCTTGCGGGGCATTGTTACTCTGCGTCCGTGGCTTTTCTTCAAGTTACACGCGCCCTCTGGGTAATGCAAAGTGAGTAACGTCTGTGCAGCGCTTGCCTTAAGGCATCCAAGACAAAGCTGTCTAAGTGTTTGCCAACTGCATTAGAAGGAAAAAATATTTATTTAAATTAAATTAAATTATTAAATTTACCTACTATTTTACCATTAGTTTTTTTTTTTAATTTTAATATAATTTCAAAACTTCAATATCTTTATTAACGTCTATTCTTAATTTAATAATTCCTCCCTCCAAAAAAAAAAAAAAAAAAAAAAAAAGATCAATATTCTTTTATTTAAAAATCGTTTTACATTTTCTATGCTATATAAAGTAAGTTAAAAGAAATGTATTTCAATCACAAGTGTAACTATTTAAGTATGAAGTTTTCTTTGAAATCTTATAACTTGCTTTATAGAATTTAAAAATCAAAATCAAAATCTAATTCTGATAAACCCTTTTCCCCGTAATAAATACAACACCGATTGCAGAAGTCACAAGAAACAATCATGTGGGAAGCACGTTCAATGAAAATGGGAAACCGCAAGTCAATTCAGTTAACTGCAACCTCAACTGGCACAGAGTTCCCACCAGAAACCCAGTCGGCGAACAAGAAAAAGTTGCCAGCGATCTTGAGAAGTCTTCTTTTTTAATTCGCTCACACAGAACTACTCAACTCTTTCTAACTAGGGCGGAAGTGAACAACACGGAAGGTAAAAAGAACCTTTCTCTTCCCCCCCTTCAAGGATCACGATGCGCAAAATGAATGGAAACTTCTCAATTTAGCGCAACCCACCCCCTTTTGGGAAAAAGAAGAAAATAAATCGTAGGAAGTGGTCAGGAAATGAGTGATATCGTAGTAGCCTCGTCTGTTTTTAAGAAATATTTTGGGAAATCTTTTCTCAAGAAATGGTGACTCTTTTCTTTTTTAGAACTCTTTTTTTTTTTTTTTTTAGGGGAGGTATAATAACTCGTTCATATCAACGCCCTTTTAAAATACTGACATGTGACGTCTTCTATTAGAAACTCTGTGGTTCTTTATTCGTAAGGTTGCCTTGGAAACCACTAGAAAGCGGCATATTTACAAAGCTTTTAGACATGGTAATCTTGTTTAAAAGAAAAATTGTTTATTTAATTGAAGAGTTTTGTTGAACTGTCTAGATGGTTTTTACTGTCGTCCGAGTTTGAGGTTATTTTATTATTTTTAATAAAATGAAGAAAAGGATATTTAATTATTAATTTATTAAATTTGTACGAATGTTTTTAATATATTTAATTATAGAATATGCATAAATCAGTAAGTTTTGGCAGGGATGTAAATTATCACTGCGAAACCTTTTTTTGTTTGTATATCATATTTCTTTTGTTTGTTGTTTCTTATCCCACTTGGCAAACAGCAACATCTAGACCAAGTTCAAGAACTCATGTGGTCTCATAGAAAGAGGGCTGCTTGATGGCCAATTGACTAGCTCTCTGGCCTTTGGTACAGCGGCCTGATGGCCCATTGGCTAGCTCTCTGGCCTTTGCTACAGCGGCCTGATAGCCCATTGGCTAGCGCTCTGGCCTTTGGTACCACCGGCTTCAGGTTCGGGAACATGGATGTTTGTAAGTGGTTCGGAATCCATTTTAACCTGTAGGTCCCGGTCTGTTTAGCCCAAAGAGTGCACAAGATGACCATAGAGCGACAAACCAAAACCAAAATTTAGACCAAGGAAATGAGCGATATCGTAGTTTGTCTTGTCTGTTTTCGAAATATTTTCGGAAATTTTCTCAAGAAAGAGAAGTCGACTTTTTCTTTTTTAGAACTTTAAGGGGCGAATAATAAACTCGTTCATATCAGCGTCCTTCTAAAATACTGACGTGTGACGTTAGAAATTCTGTGGTTCTTTATTCGTAAGGTTGCCTTGGAAACCACTAGAAAGCAGCATATTTACAAAGCTTTTGACATGGTGTAATCTTGTTTATAAGAAAAATTTGTTTACTTAATTAAAGAGTTTTGTTGAAGTCTATTTCGCAACTTATTTCGCCTGTCAAAGTGTGAGGTTATTTTATTCTTTTTTTATTAAAAAGATATTTAATTATTAATTTATCAATCTGCATTTATCTAAAGCAAAGTTTTTTAAAAAAAAATGAAATTATGAATGTTTTTACTAAGTTTAATTATAGAATTCGTATATATCATTAAGTTTTGTCAGGGAAGTAAAATATCACTGCAAAACCTTTTTCCCTACTTGGTAGACAGCAACATCTAGACCAAGGCAACCTGGTAGCCAAGTGGCTAGCGCTCTTTGCCTTTGGTACCACAGGCTTCAGATTCGAATTCTGGCGGTGGCATCGATGTTTGTTAGTTGTTCGGAATCCGTTTTAAACTGTAGGTCCTGGCCTGTTTAGCCCTTGTGTGCACCAGATGACCGTAGAGCGACAAACCAAAATCTGCACATAGTTCCAAGAACCGTGTGGTCTCATGGAAGGAATGTAGGCGGGGCAGCTTCTGTTGGGATGGAGCACCCGTAGCTAGAAGTCTGACTTGGCTCCGTGACGCTGCCTTTTTCGGATAGGGTTGCTAGCCTAAGTCCAACCCGCTACAGTCATATTAGACCGGGTCATACAGTTTAAAGTGGACTCCAAATCACTACAAACATCCATTGCACCGTCGGTACTCGAACGCAAAACCTGTGGTTAGACACTTGGTTATTCAGGCCCATCCTCTTGTAAATATGTATTTCTTACAAAGTGACAAATATTCCTGTATAAGAAAATGCGACAATATTCTTTTTATTTTTCATAATGTTAAAAGTGCAGTTTTTTACATTCACCCAATTATTTCAACAAAGGCTGTTAAATGTAAATCTTTGCAAAATTGATGTGCACGTTAGTGTAAATACTTCTTTCCAATAATTAGAACTCCTCTAATTGCACAATCCTTGTCCAAACCTATTCCAAATAGAAAGAAAAATAGAAGAAAAAAAAATTACTTCGAGTAATTATGATTTTTATTGTTTCAAACTCGTCCATTAGCGAGATTTAAATATTCAAACACCATTCTTTCTTTAAAAAAAAAAAAAAAAAAAAATGTATTCTTATTGTTGTCATAGCAGCGAGCTGCCATTTTGTTTTGAAAAGCAGCATTTGTGCCACCACTTTTGGAACACGGAATCATTAGTTTCTACCTACCATACTATTCCATCGTCGTTAAGTTGAGCTGTTTTCTCCTTCTCTTCTTAAAAAAAAAAAAATAAGAAAACGAAGAAAATTTTTAAGAAGGAATAAAATAAAATGGAATAAAAAAAAAAAAAAAAAAAAAAATGGTAGAAGAGAAGGAAAAATTTGAGACCCAATCGATTTGGAAGAGAGAGGAAATGCAAAATCAATAGCTCTCTTCCATCTTGCTTTTTCGAATTTATCTCTCGTTTTAAAAGCGTTGTCATATTCACTTGCAGGCTTTCATCACAGACCGGAAGATTAATTTTATTTACAACCCGTGTCGTCGTCTCGTGGTTTTAAGCGATCCATTTTAAAAAATGGCGTCATCACGTTTCCAGAGAGGTGTTCGGTTCCTGCACGGTCAACAGTTAGCCAGAAATTACCGTCGAGTATGATGGATATATCGCCGCGTCGTTTATTATGGGTGATTACTTTTACCGTGTGTTCTTGTAGGGGCAATATTCTCTGAGTATATACACTTTAGGATATATCAATTCCGATCTGGTTATGAGTGGGAAGAGTGTTTGTGTGGTCTTAACCGTTGATGAAAGTTGGTGAAAAGATTTGTGAATTGGTTGGTTGATTGGTGAAAGTTGTTCCATCTTACCTCTTGAAGTATAAACTAATAAACATGCCATTCAGTACTTTTATGGAGGGCTATACTGTCTCCTGTAGCGGTACAATTTACGAAAGCTTTTTTATCTGTACTTGATTATTATTTAAAAAAGGGGGAATATAATATAATGTATTCTAATTTTTAGAAGTGTTCTCTGTTAGTTTTCAATTGGAGACACAATTCAATTGATCTGTGATATTAGTCTTTAAAAATTTTTTTTTTTCCATCAGAGACTTCATGTTTCATATTCCACATATATCATGGTTTGGTCTGTCCTCTACGGTCATTTTGCACACTTTAGGCTAATTAGACCAAGACTTACAGTGTAACGTGGATTCTAAACCACTCATAAACATTCATGCCACCGCCAGGATGCGAAACTGAAGTCTGTGATACCAATGGCCAGAGCTCTAGGCAATTGGCCATCAGGCCGCTATTATATCATTGAGTTGAATCTGACGATTGATGGAGAGGGATTAGTGTTTTCCGGGACGATCTTCTTCAAAGCTCGTATTTACGTGTTCGTATACCGAAACTCTTTCCGAGACAGCCAGTTGTCAATGTGATGCAATTTCGAATGTTGTCCAATTGCTATTGTAATATACTTTCGCTTTTTGCCGATTACCATCCAATTTTCTCATTTCAGAATACAATAACTGTGACGTACACGGACAAATTTATAAATTTGTTTTCTTGAACGTTATACTGTATGCGTTTTTATTATGCCATGAATAGGTTATAACCATTGCCTTTGTAAATATGCCGAATTATGAACAACTTTTGATGCAATAACGTTTCGTGCATTAAATTTAAAAAATCTAATGCATCAATCTTTCTGGTGAGTTGGTATCAATGTGATGAAGTTTCGCATGCTGTCCAATTACCATCCTATCTTCTCATTTCTGAATGCAATAACTGTGACGTACACAGACAAATTTATAAATTTGTTTTCTTTGGACTACTACGTATGTGTTTTTATTGGGCCATGAATGGAGTCAAACCTTTGCCTTTGTAAATCTGTAAAATTATGAGCAATTTGTGGTATAGCAAACATTCCATACGTTAAATTTAGAATAATGAAACACATTAATTATACATTACTTTACATCGAAATATAATTTTTAGCTACATAATTGACATTTTTTCAACATTTCCATCGAATCTACCTTTAGTTTTAGTAATCTAGTCAAACCTGGCATCCTCTGTTGTTAGACTTGAAAAAAATAATTAATAGTTAATGTTTATTAGTAATTAATGTTAGATTAAATAATTTAAAACTACAAAAGATGAAGCGCTAAGTCATCCTTTCCTGGGTGAAATTTATGAAGATGTCCCGATTTTTGCTTCTTTAAGAATTGTTTTTTACTGTGTACTTATAGAATTATTTCAAAAGATTTTAGCTATTTTTATTTTAATATTTTCTTACATATATTTATTCTCTGTCTGAACTTGGCACTCATACAATAATTCCGCAAATAATTCAATCTAATTGTAGTAATGTTTCTCATATACCGCACACGTGTATGAGTGTGATTTATTTCAGTTCCCAAGGATTTTTTTATTTATAGTCTGCAATAACTCACTGGTGACTTATTCATTAACCCAGCGCAAAAGAATGTTAAGATCAGGGTGCTTTATCTTCTTTTTTTGTTGCTCGCTTTAGATTAGTGGATTTTAGGGGGCAAATGTTAAATACAGGGTGCATGAAACTTCCAAGATATGTCGTATCTTTTAACCACAGATTTGGCGAGTTATCTCCAGTACTGATAAATTCAGTTTCGTAAGGAATTGCTAGATTTTTTTTATCTGATTGCAATTTCAAAGAAAGAGCAGATTCTTTTAATACCAAAGAATTTTGAAAAGTTTTTTCTGTGGCGCCATTTTTTTTTTTTGTTTTTTTTTTTTCTTCTTTTCTTTAACATGAGCTTATCAAAAGATTGCTTTTAATCTTGTTCATAAAATTGTTGAAAAGTTGCTTTTTTCCATTGATTCGATGCGATATGACGCCACCATGGTGAAAAATAAAAGTAATGACAGTTTTATTGATCGCATTGGCGTTTGACGTTTACTTCTGTGAATTTTTCGTGATTTTTTTTTTTCTCCCGATATTTCGCATGTATTCTTTTTGTTTACCTTTAAAAATGAATTTTTGATATTGGTTTTTGACAATGCAGAGAAGATTGTGCTCCAAAATTTTCAAAAATTTTGAAAATTTGGGGCTGTTTATTCCAAAAATCTGGTGTTTCTTTCTAATATAATATGTTAAATATGTTTATTCCTACATGTATTTAAAAAGTTCGTATGATAGGGTACGGTATATAGATAGAAAAAAATTTAGTGGGATACTTGGGTGGAATGGGACCATGGTATACTTAATAAATTTTTTTACACACCAAAAATCTGGTACTACCTTCTAGTATGTTACACATTCCAAAAATATACTGGTTGAAAATGTTTATTCCTTCATCTCTGAAATAAGTATATTTAAAACGTTCATATGATAGGGGATGGTATATAGATAAATATATTCAGTGGGCCATGGGATACTTAATGCATTTTTTTACACTTTTATTTTTTATGGGTCAAGTGTTAAATACCGGGTTGATGCAGCTTCAAGATATGCCGTATCTTTCAACCACAGATTTGGCAAGTTATCTTCAGTACTGATGAATTCAGTTTCGTAAGGAAATGCTAAATTTTTTTTTTTTTTTATCTGATTGCAATTTCAAAGAAAGAGCAGATTCTTTTCAATACCAAAGAATTTTGAAATTTTTTTTTTTTTCTGTGGCGCCATTTTTTTTTTTTTTTTTTTTTTTTTTGTTTTTTTCTTTTTTTCTTTTCTTCAACATGAGCTTATCGAAAGATTGCTTTTAATCTCATTCATGAAATTGTTGAAAAGTTGCATTTTTCCATTGATTCGATGTCTGCCACTGCGATATGATTGGCGAAAAATAAAAAATGACAGTTTTATTGATCGCATTGGCGTTTGACGTTTACTTCTGTGAATTTTTTGATGTTTTTTCCAATATTTATTAATTTTTATTGTGCTTGGGAAATGTTCAAAGAATACGGTCCAAAGTCCGAGGGAGTTTTGATATTGGTTTTGACAATACAGAGGTGTTTGTGCTCCAAAATTTCAAAAAAAAAATTTGAGGCTAATTATTCCAAAAATCTTGTGGTTCCTTCTAGTGTATTACACATTCCAAAAATATATGCTTGCTTGCTAAAAATGTTTATTCATACATCTCTGAAATAAGTATGCCTAAAACATTTGCATGATGAGGGGTGGTATATATATAAAATAATTCAGTTGATCATGGGATACTTAATACATTTTATTACACACTAAAGATCTAGTGCTTCCTTCAAGTATCTTGCACATACTCAAAATATATATTTGTTCGCTAAAAATTTTATTCCTACATCTCTGATATAGTAAGTATATTTTAAAAAGTTCGAATGATAGGGGGCGGTATATAGATATAAAAGAATTCAGTTGAGCATTGGATACTTAATAAATTTTTTACCTTTTTATTTTATTAGGGGGACAAGTGTTAAATACCGTATTTTATTAGGGGGCAAGTGTTAAATACCGGGTGTATCTTCTAACCACAGATTTGGCGAGTTATCTTCAGTGCTGATAAATTTTAGTTTCGCAAGGAAATGCTAGATTTTTTTTATTTTTTTTATCTGATTGCAATTTCAAAGAAAGAGCAGATTCTTTTCAATCCCAAAGAATTTTTTAAAAAGTTTTTTCTGTGGCGTCATTTTTTTTGTGATGTGTTTTTCTTCTTTTTTTTTAACAAGAGCTGGTCTGCTTGCTTATTGATAGATTGCTCTTAATCTTATTCATGTAATTGTTGAAAAGTTGAATTTTTTCCATTGATTCGATGTCGGCCACTGTGATATGACGCCGCCATGGCGAAAAATAAAAGTAATGACAGTTTTATTGATCGCATTGGCGTTTGGCTTTTACTTCTGTGAATTTTTCGTGATATTTCCCGATACTTATTAATTTTTATTGCGCTTGGAAAATGTCTGAAGAATATATGTGAACTTTTTTTTTCTTAAACCTTTAAAAATGAATTTTTGATATTGGTTTTTGACAATGCAGAGATGATTGTGTTCCAAAATTTTGAAAATTTGAGGCTAATTATTCCAAAATCTGGTACTTCCTTTTAGTATGTTATGCATTTTCAAAATATATACGTGTTTGCTAAAAATGTTTATTCCTATATCTCTGATATAAGTATATTTAAAAAGTTCGTATGATGGGGGCAGTATATATATATACTGCCCCCATCATACTTTTTATGTTGCTATTTTGTATTTTGATGGAAAGGTGGTGGGATGCGGCTTTTTAATTTTTTTAGGCACAATTTCTGAAAATTTCACTTGTAGTTAATGTAACCCCAATCACTTCTGCTACAATGCTTTTCTTTTTCCCTCTTTAAAATTTTGGGAAAAATAATCGGTTCTTACGTATTAACGATACCTTGGCGACAGACTTGGCGGTTTTTAAGTGTCGCCAATCTAACAGCTACAGCTCTGTTGCTGCGGTTGGCGCGTGTGCTCTTTATTGGCGCAACTGTCGCCAAGGTATCGTTAATATGTAAGTACCAAATATTCTTAAAAGTCTGGCACATTTTTTGTAAGGTAGGAGTCCTTGTTGACTAGTTACGGCTTTAGAGTTAATAAAAATAATTATTGATAATAAAAGAAGACATGTTACATTCGTAATTATAATAAAGTTCCGCCTGCTAGGTACATATGCATTTTTTTTTTGTAATGTTTTGCTTTCAATGCATTATTTAAAAATGGTTCTTTAATGATGAATTTTATTTATAAATTTCCTTCTACATTCACCGTTCTTCAAAAAAAATGCACCAACGTCATTCAGAGAGGAAGCTATTATAGTATTATGTAGTGGAATCTAAAGTTATTCTTTGGTAATTTATGAAAGAACCGAAAGAATCAATTACAAGCGAAACGAACGTTCTTTTTTGCACCATTCAATACAAAATGCTTTTGAAAAGGAGTGAAAGTTTTTCCAGTAAATTTTTATTCCAAGAAGGATTTAGTAACTAGTTTATGCTTTCCTCAAATATTGACGTTGAAGAAAAACCTCCACATTTTTTATTTTTCTTGTTAAAAATAGTTTTGAACATTTTCTTTTGAGTATATAAGATCATTTATCTTGAGGAATGTTTGTTAAAACTTTGAACCAAATAGTAGTCTGATGTAAGAAATGTAATAATTGCAATTAAAAAATAATGATACTAATATCTGCATTAAATTCATCTTAATCACTAATGCTACTACTTTCTTTCAAATTTTATTGTACAATTTTACTGGAAAGGGTGTTTCATGCACTGTTTCCGAAAAATTTTGTGAGACCAGGTACCAGGTACCTGGTTTTTTAGTAGGTACCCCACCTTTGTACCTGGTGGACCCATAACTTGATTTAACTTTACAAATCTTCATCGATTTCTTGGACTTAAATGGATTGATTTTATTCTGACTAGATATAGCTAAATTTACACACAGCTCAATCTGATTTGTATCATTCGATTAGTACAGAATTCATCAGTTGTGGTGTAGAAGTGTGGTCTCTCCAATTATGGAATTGTAGTCTGTAATACCCACCATTATTACCATTGTTCGACGCATAATTTGATTTAACTGTGCAAAACTTGATCGATTTCTGGGACTTGAATAGATTGATTTTATTTGCCTTGATATCAGATATAGCTAAATTTGTACAAACTCAATCTGATTTGAGTCATTCAATTTGTACAGAATTCACCAATTGTGGTCTCGCCAGTTGTGGAATTGTGGTCTGTAATACTCACCATTATTACCATTGTTGGACACATAATTGATTTAACTTTACAAATCTTGATCAATTCATTGGACTTCAATAGACCGATTTTATTGTGACTAGATATCAAATATAGCTAAGTTTACACACATGTCAATCTGATTTGTATCATTCGGTTAGTACAGAATTCGTCAATGGTGGTCTAGAAGGGCAATGTTGAACAATCTCTATAATATGCTTTTGGATCCATGCTGACATTGAATAATACAGATGTCCTTTTTTTTCCCTTCCTATTTCCTCTTCAGGAAATGTTTATATTTGTGCCTAGACATATCGAATTCTGTTAGGGAAAAGTGAAAAAGTTGACGGATACACCCAAGCATTGTGTTCCTGGGTACATATCATGTTTTGAATCTCACGCGCCAATTTCTTTCTTGGAAGAAGTTTTCGTTCCACGGAAAAGAGAAATTGATTTTCAATACTCTCCCCCCTTCCTTTGCCCCCCTTCGCATATTTCATGCATAACAGATAAGGGACACTTATTAAAGGGGGGAAGGGTTGTCTGTTTTTTTTTTTTTTTTTTTCCAACTTTTCGATTCCTTCCGGAATTTGTATTTGCACTTTCCAATATTTATTCTGCTCTCTGCGCTGTAGCATTCGTCTGGAGGTTTGCGATAGGAAAAGGATTGCATTTAGTCGCTGAAATGCGTTTCTGTTGTCTTGAGTTTTTTTAATTTTTTTTTTTTGCTAAGGAGTGTGTTTTAAAATTTCAGTTATTGATTTAGGATTTTTCTTTTTTTGAATTAATGATAGAGGTTTGTAATGTTCTTTTTGACTTACAGATTAATTCACCATTTTTTTTCACATTCCTTTATCCTTTTTTTCTCTATTAGTAATTCCATGGGTACAGTCTCTTTGTTAGTACTTCCATTGGTACAGACTCTTTATTAGTAATTTCATCGGTAAAATATACTTGCAATTCCATCGGCACAATATACTTGCAATTCCATTGTACAATATCCTTGCAATTTCATCGGTAAAATATACTTGCAATTCCATTGGTACAATATACTTATAATGCCATTGGTACAATATACTTGCAATGCCATTGGTACAATATACTTGCAATGCCATTGGTACAATATACTTGTAATTCCATTGGTACAATATACTTGTAATGCCATTGGTACAATATACTTGTAATGCCATTGGTACAATATACTTGTAATGCCATTGGTACAATATACTTGCAATTCCATCGGTACAGTCTCGTTATTAGTTCCACAGCGCAATCTAATTTGTGCCATTTGGCTAGTACATAATTCACCAATTGTGCTCTGTGATACTCATCATTATTCCTGGTGGACACATAGCTTGATTTATCTTTACAAATCATCATCGATTTCCTGGCCTTATTTAGTCAGTATAAAATCCATCCATTTATCAGATATACCTAGGTTTACACGCAGCTCAATCTGATCTGTGTCATTCGGTTAGCACAGAATTCACCAATTGTGGTCTGAATGGCAGTATAGAACCATGTATGCTTTTGGATCTAAGCTGCCATGCTGACACTGAATACCCTTTTTTTTTTTCCCCATTTCGTCTTCAGGAAATGTTTATATTTGTGCCCAGACATATCGAATTCTGTTACGGAAGATACACCCAAGCATTGTGTTCCTGGGTACATATCATGTTTTGAATCTCACGCGCCAATTTCTTTCTTGGAAGGAAAAGTTTTCGTTCCGCGGAAAAGAGAAATTGATTTTCAATACTCTCATCCCCTACCCTTCCTCCCCTTCGCATATTTCATGCATAACAGATAAGGGACACTTATTAAAGAGGAAGGGTTGTCTGTTTGGTTTTTCTTTTTCCAACTTTTCGATTCCTTCCGGAATTTTTATTTGCACTTTCCGATATTTATTCTGCTCTCTCTCCGCTGTAGCATTCGTGTGGAGGTTTGCGATAGGAAAAGGATTGCATTTAGTTGCTGAAATGCCTTTCTGTTGTCTGAGTTTTTTTTTTTTTTCTGTTGATTGTGTTTTTAAAATTTCAGTTATTGATTTAGGATTTTTTTTTAAAACTAAGGATAGAGGTTTGAAATGTTCTTTTTAACTTACAGATTAATTCACCATTTTTTCACTCCTTTATCCTTTTTTTCTCTATTAGTAATTTTATCGATATAATCTCTCTGTTAGTAATTACATCGGTACAATATCTGTGGTGGTAATTCTTGTGATACGAATGCTAATACAATTGTGATTTGTTTATTTGTTTTTAAAATTCATAAGATTCATAGAAATCCTCTTACAAAAGCAGTGGAAAGTTCTTTTTTCTTTTTAGTTGTTACTAATTGTGGTCTTATTTCAGTCCATGAGGTCCCTGGCCTTCTGAAACAATTGCAAGTCTCCTCTTTGGTGTTGAGTCTCTCTGTTCAGTCCTGGACATTTCAAAAGATGTTCTGAATTCATTGTTACAGTTCTACATATTGGGCAAGTGTTCGAGGCGAAAACACTTATCCTGTTAAGGTGTTCCACAAGACTATCGTGTCCAGTTCTTAATCGAAAGTTGGCAACCGCCTCTTTACGTGGTCTAGTGTTAAAAATTTTCCAACTGTCTTGAACAGTGTGCCGGTGTATATATATATGTATATATATATATATATAATATATAATGCATATGTAATTCTGTATAATTGTCACTGATATCCTCCTTAACAGTTGAGCGGCCTGGTGGCCAAGTGGCTAGCGCTCTGGCCTTTGGTATCCCAAGCTTCAGGTTCGAATCCTGGCGGTGGCATGGATGTTTGTAAGTGGTTCGGAATCCACGTTAAACTGTAGGTCCTGGTCTGTTTAGCCTAAATTGTGCACAAGATGACCGTAGAGCGACAAACCAAACCAAACCTTCCCAGTTGAATCGATTTTGATAAAATTTTGTGTGTGTGTTTGAGTGGGTCTCTGGAGGGTTTAGATTCACAATTGGACCCGATGGTTGGCACTACAATCGATATAATTCTCATGTACGTGTGTTTGTCCCTGAATTCCTGCTAAACAGCTTGACTGATTTTGATGAAATTTGTTGTGTGTGTTTGACAAAACGAGGAGAACATTTTTATGTTAACAACTTTGTTTGTAAGTCGCCACCAGATAATGCTGCAGTCTATCAACTTCTATACAGTTCGACCCATCGTTATGAAAATTGACAATAATATATATTCGAGTATGGCGAAATAGTTTCGGGCTATCCACTTTAGTGTTACTTGCCCCCTGATGGTGCTGCAGCATTTCATATGGCGTACAAACGATATCCATGAAAATGAGTATGCACCTATATTGGAACATGGAGAATATATTCGCGATATGTAATTTTCTACAATGCATTTTTTTTTTTTTTTTTTTTTTTGCAGGACAATGTATGCCGGGTTCTGCTAGTATATATTTAAAAAAGGAATTTATTGTTCCTTGCAATTTTTGGCGATATTTTTAATCGCCATTTTTTCAGTTCATGATCACAGCAACCCTGCGACGTGGCCCCTCATGAGGTCATCGAAAGGTCTTGTAATGAAACCTAAACGAAAGAAACGTCAATCATAATTTTTTTTTCCCTTAACGCCTGTGTGAATTTTTCTTCATGCCCCTCCTAAAGTAAGCTGGGAATAAAAAAAAGTGAAAACATCCCCTTTTTATATGAATGAGTTTCTCGTTATATGCCTGCCGACAAGGATATAGAAATATTGAAACCCACATAAAATGGTCGTTTGTTAAGATTTGAAAGGGCCCTTCAGAATTTTTGGAAACGAGTATGTAATTCGGTATTTATTTATGGAGTGGATTTGGTGAAAAGAGGTTGTTAGGCAAACTTTCGTAGATATATATTTTTCCCAAATTGTTTTCAGTAGTTGTAAAGTATGGGGTAATCATACATTTTTCACAATGATTATTATTCCTGGAGCATATATAAGTATTTCACGAGGCTTCTTTTGATTCATTCAGATTTTAATAATATTTCTCACTGTTGTTAGTCCTGTGAAATTTAATCTTTCATTTGCTCTCATTTAATTTTTCATTTGCTCTCATTTAATCTTTCATTTGCTCTCATTTAATTTTTCATTTGCTCTCATTTAATCTTTCATTTGCTCTCATTTAATTTTTCATTTGCTTCATTTAATTTTTCATTTGCTCTCATTTAATCTTTCATTTGCTCTCATTTAATCTTTCATTTGCTCTCATTTAATCTTTCATTTGCTCTCATTTAATCTTTCATTTGCTCTCATTTAATCTTTCATTTGCTCTCATTTAATTTTTCATTTGCTCTCATTTAATTTTTCATTTGCTCTCATTTAATCTTTCATTTGCTTTCTATGTTTCATTTTTTTTTTTTTTTTTTTCATTTGCTTTCTATCGTTCCAAAAGTAAAGGAATTTGGTATCTCTGTTGTTTTCTCGTCAATCCTCATGGCTATAGATGAATGGCTTGTTTCAGTGAGCGATGTTAATATTAAAACTCCGATGAATTAATGGTGTATCATTTCGGAATTTACTGAATGAATAAAAAATCATATTTTAACTAAACTCAAATGTTGTGTTATTAAGTTTTTGTTTCATCTTTTTTTTTAATCATTTCCTGATTAAATTTTTAGATTTGAATTAAAACATTTGTTTTATTAAGGCTTTGTCCGTTGCAGTCACTGCTTTCAGAAGTGACGAGATTCTTTTACGGCACTTGTGATAACATATATAATAATATACGTATACGTTGTCTTCCGCAGTCAAGCCAAATAATGGGAGTTTTACCGGTTTTCTCTCGTATAACGTGCAAGTGTAAAATTGTGACTATAAATTCTTTGTTGTAAAAAATAAAATAAGCATACAAATTGTCTTTTGAATGTTTCTATGAAAAACGTTGGATCTAGGTTTTATTTTTAAAATCTTTTTAATTTTATCTATTTTTTGTAGCAAGAGAGTAAGAAAACTAAATGAAAGGTTCTTAGTTCTCTAAAATTTTCTAAATTTGCGACACATACACGTAGATTAAAAATATTGTCATTAAAATATTGAAGACAAGAGGGCACGAGTGTAATAAATTTACTTACTATGTACTTTTTAATCTGTGTGTACAACTGTAGAGAAAAAGTAAAGAGAAATGAGTACATTTTTTTCTTTCTAATGCAGCTGGCAAACACAGACAGCTTGGTCTTTGGATGCCTTAAGGCAAGTGCTGCAGAGACGTACTCACTTTGCATTACCCAGGGGGCGCGTGTAACTGGAAGATAAGCCACGGACGCGGAGTAACAATGCCCCCCCAACGCTCTACGATCCTATTAGACCGGGACCTACTTTTTTAAAGTGGATTCCGTACCACTACAAACAACCATGGCACCGCCGGGACTCGAACCGGAAACCTGTAGTACCGAGCGCCAGAGCGCTAGCCACTCGGCCATTCAGGCCCTGAAAATGAGTACATAAATAAACAATATCCTCCTTTCTGCGTAGTTTACTAATAATTAAGTAAATAAGAAAAATAAAATTAATTTCATTTCATGTTTTTTTGTACAAAGCATAAGAACCTGTTGCATTTTCTGATTTAATTTGTTCGTAATATCCAATGATAAACGTTAATGATTTTTTTTTTTTTTTTGTATAATTTCTTTTGTAATGTATATTTTATAAAAATGTATTTTATGGGGTAAAATGTTTTTAACTAATCTTAGTTGTTTTTGTCTTTTCAGGTATGTAAATTTCTGAGTTCTTCTTGTATTGAAAAGTGCTGATATGGATGGTATAAGTAGATATTTATTTTTTTAATGTTTTCATTTTTTAATAAAACAAAACATCGAAACACACAAAATATCCCAAATAGTAAAAGTTTCATTTAGAATGGGAATTTTACTTAGTAATTAACCCTTTGCACTCGAGGGCTCCGGAGCGGAGACATTTAAAATTTGTCTTCAAGCTCGAGGGCTCCGCAACGGAGACAATGCAAATAACAATATAAATACTGCCTTTCTTTTAATGTATATATCAAACCTGCATGTGAATAGGATCTTAGGAAAATAATAGATAATTTAATAATGAAATAATTTAAATGGCTCCGCTCCGGAGCCCTCGAGTGCAAAGGGTTAAAATAATTAAACCATCAAATACACTCAAGAGCTAAAACAATATGACCACCCCTACATTTTGCAATGAACTCGCCTGGATGACGTGGAAGGCACGTGATCAGATGGAAGTGGTATTAAGTGGTGGTATTAATCCATGCCAAGGCGTGTTGAAGCTGTGTTGCGCGCCAAAGGTGGACCAACTCGTTATTGACAGGTGGTCATAATGTTTTGTCTCTTGAGTGTAATTATAAAATAAAAAGCGTTTCTCTATACAGAAGCAAAAGACAGTTGAGACCAACATGTCCTGTCCTGTTCTTTTCACACTAGAGTTGTCGCTTAGTTCTTTTTCTTCATCTATTACCTCAAAAAGACACATATGTACGAATTGTGATGATATATGTGTATAAATACAATTAATTGTATGTATTCACACGTGATAAATACAGTTAATATATTATGTCTAAAATGGATTAAAATGACTTCTGATCCATAGATGATTATTGAAAATATGCTACATTATGATACAAGCTACGATATAAATCAGATATGAATTGCACGTACTCAATAAAATTGCCTTTAAAAACATTCTACATTAATTCAGTATAAAAAAAGAAATCAACACCTACGTATCTGTGAAAAGAATAAGGACATCTTGACAGAAGCCTTCACAGAGCCTTATTTAACCATTTTTTCCACTGCAGCGCATTTGAACGATGCCTTGCAAATCGATAGGGCAATACCCAGGATATTTTGCTGAAGTATACGACCATCACGTGACGAGCATATTGATTTCAAACTGACAGCCTTTAGGCGTGCTGTATTTTATTAACTAATCTATGGACTAAACGAAAAAAGTTTTATTACTTAGTATAATGAGTTTCAGTAGGTAATAAATCGTTTTTAAAATTGAGGGCATTTTTTTTGGATATTTTAGTACTTCTTTAGAAAAGACCTTATAAAAGGTAATTTTTTCCTCCTTGCTTTATTTTATCATTCGAAAAACAAACACTTGTGTCATGCTTACGGGGTTCAACGACTTGTTTCTTATCGTTAATGATAAAGCTATGGTGAAGTGATTTTAAAAATGAGTTGGGACTAAAAATCTGTATTAGAATCACAAATATTCTGTTATTTGTTAAGTAGTTTGAGGGATTAAAATATACATATTTGTGATATACAGATTTTTGATTTTCTCTTAACTATCCTAAAAGTTCTGGTGTAATTTTTTTTTTTTATTATTTTCATTTTTTTATGTATTAGTACATTGGTGATGGTGGGAGGGGCATGCTGGGGGGAAGGGGGCGATAGACTGGTGCTCGGTGCCACAGGTTTCGGGTTCGAGTCCCAGTGGTGCCATGGATGTTTGAATTAATCGACTTTAAACCGTAGGTCCCGGTCTAATATAACTATTGGGCTGACAACCCGACTTCGTAAAAAGAAAACATCTCCTGTCTCGAAATCTGCCAGTAAGCAGACGGACCACCAGAAGCTATTAATCGAAAAAGTTAAATTCAGTATATTTTAAATTGCTTTCTGTGTAAATTAAATTAGGACATTATACATCATTATAGACAATTACGTTTCTTTGCTTATTTTTATTTTGCTTTTTCTATATTTTCCTTTAAAAAAAAAATGCTTTAGAGCTTTTTTTTATATTAATTTTATAATTTAGTTACAAAAACGTATCTGGCAGTTCTCATTTTCAACAGAGTCAGTGATGTCAAATACAATTAAGCGATAAGCATAAAAAAAAAGAACGAGTTTTGCTAACTGTGTTTTGCTTAATAATAATTACCGGCGTCGAATGCCTTGTTAATCTCAGACCATCTGAGCAGCCGATTAATTGTATGATAGCTGCAAGTGATTCACGATTTTGATACGAATATAATGAGCAATTTATAAGCCTTCTTTTATCTTTGGCTCCCGGCCAAATGGGCTTAAGTATGTTGATGTGTGAAAGGAGCGCTATTTTATTCATTTGAAAACAAATTGATGGCAGCTACTTTAATTCGAACGTTTAAGGTACAGAGATTTCTTTTGAATTTGGATATTTTAGCGATAACAATTATGTAGTTTTTCTGTTGCTGTTACGTTGATGTTTATTCTTATATTGAATCTTCTAGTTTGCTTTCTAAGTTAAATAAATTTATATGCAATGAGACAAGATCTAAAAACTAACATTAATTACAGATCGGCTTCTGAAAATTATATATTCGGTAATTTGGGGGTAATTCCTGTTATATAACGAAAATTCTCTATTATATATTCGGTAATTCCTGTTATATAACGAAATTTCTCTATTGTATATTCTGTAATTTTGGGTAATTTTTATGTAACGAAAATATTCTAGTATATATTCGGTAATTCCTCTTATATAATGAAAATTCTCTATTTTATATTTGTAATTTTGGGTAATTCCTATTATGTAACGAACATTCTCTATTATACGGTAATTTTGAGTAATTCCTATTTATATAGCGAAAATTCTCTATTATATATTCGGTAATTTTGAGTAATTCTTTTATATAACAAATTCTCTATTTATATATTTGGAAATTTTGGGTAATTCTTATTATATAACGAAAATTTTCTATTATATATTCGGTAATGTTGACAGAATTTCTTGAGAATATATTTTTTTTATTTATTATCAATTTCAAACAACGGTTGTATTTAAAATAATTATTAAATAAATTGATAAATTTTATATAAACATTTGAATTATTGTAGTTCGAGAAGTTAAAAATTTGATTGTTTTTCTTCAGGTTCAGAAAATAATAATAAAAAATAAATGTAAACTAAAAAGGGAATTTTAACCGGTATATTGGTTTAATTTCTTTTTGTTTAATTTATCGAGTACACGCCATTAAAGGTATAGAATTGAACTTGAAAATTTATATAAATATAATTTAAATATAATGCTATTACTAAATAAAAATGTCAATAAATGAAACAACATGTGTTATTAAGCAACAAATTGCACACAAAATATTTTATTTATTTTTGCTTATCGTATTTCAAACATTTTCTTTGAAAACGATATTTTCTTATATTGAAAGATTTTATCGTTTGCGTTTAAACATTTTCTTTGAAAACGATATTTTCTTATATTGAAAGATTGTATCGTTTGCGTTTAAACATGTAAAAAGGGTTTTTGAATAATAATAATAATAATAATAAAAAAATACGAGGGATATTGTATAACATTAGTTATCTTATTATAAATATAAAAACAAAATATCTATAATTGAGTGAAAAAAATCCATTAATTTAATTCTTCCCAAATTTGAATTCATATCAATTTCAAATAGAATAAATACCTCATTTATTGAATTTTTTTTGTTAGCTTTAAAATTTTTAATCCTTAACATCAAAATTCATTACTCTATTGTTGAATATTAATTTAATTATTGAATCAGCTTGTTTTAACAAGTAATGTTTGTAATAAATTTTAGAAAAAATAAAAAATAAATAGTCAAAGACTTTTACTAAATTTCAAAGGAATCCATTTTCTACCTATTATGTAAATAATCGGTCTTGGAAAATAATTTAAATGTATTTCCAAAATGGCTTCTGGCTATAGTATTGGATTAAAAAAAAAGTAAAAGCAAATACTTATATTTTCTATCTTATTTCCTTTTTTTCTTCATTTTAAGCCTGAATCAAATAGATATACAAAGATTAAAAATTGTTTTTTTTTTTTACCCCAATTTTTTTTCTTTTTATTCCGAGTTCTTCACATTTAATTTGTCTTTTTACTTTTATAAGCCTGGAGCCATTTCTTTTCATTTCTTCTGATTTTGAGATAAAAATAGCAGGGGAAAAAACAGGAAAAAGAAAAAGGATTTGCATTCCAAATTTTTCGTGATCGGCGATTCTTTGAGCTAGATATCGTTTAATTAGCTACTGATAAACATCCAGAAAGCATTCTTTATAAGTTTATTTATTTTGTTGCTTTAAATATATTTATTTTGAATGCTCTTTTGATAATCATGCGATCCATCACTTTATTTCATGAAAATATTTCATGGATCATTTGATTCCTTTCAAATATCCCTGTCAATTTAATAAATTGTTTTCATTTTAAAAGCAACTATTAATTATCAATGATTGATTATTTTCAAAAATAAATAAATAAATAAAGCAATTATTTCACGCATTTCTGATTCACTTGCATTTATTTATGAAGTAAACATTTCTTTGATTGTAAATATTAATATGAATTTTATATTATGATAACGTCAAAAAAAAAAAAAAAAAAAAAGAGTATTTAGATATTTAATAATAGAGTGATTTATTTTGATGAGTTTTAATTAAAATTGTTTGTATAATTTGCGAATTGTATCTCTTTTACTATTTACTATGAATAAGAGAAGTAATTAAGATATTAAGAGAAATAAGAAATAAATTATAATTGTAGGACAACTTTCATTATTTAAATTGACTTTTCTCTCTTAAACAATTCTTTAATTGTAAATATTAATATGGATTTTTTTATTATGATAGCGTCCGAAAAAATGAATATTTACATGTTTAATAATAGAATGATTTATTTTGATGAGTTTTAATCAAAATTGTTTCTATAACTTGCGAATTGTATGTCTTTTATTATTTATTATCAATAAGAGAAGTAAGAATAGAAGAAAAAAAGAGAAGCAATAATTAAGATATTAAGAGAAGTAAGCAGAAAAATTATATTTGTAAGACGTCTTTCATCATTTAAATTGACTTTTCTCTCATCTTTATAAAAATCTTCTTAGAGTAATTAAAAAACTTACAAATTACTTCTAAAGTTAATTAATTAATTTAAGTCGTGTCTTTTTATTTATTTTGGTTTATTCATACAAACATTGAATAAGAATTCTTCAACTGCTAAAATTAGCATAAATCTCATTTTGAAAGTTTATCACTTTAAAAGAAAATAAAAAAACATTTTGTATAATTCAATATTTAATTTTGCATTTAAAATATTTTGTTGAATATTAATCTTTTACCTGGATTTACAAGTAGTATCCCTTTTCCAGAAAACAGGAGAAAAAAATAAAGTAATTATTATTTTCCCATTTTTTTTAAATGAAACTTGAGCAGGTTATAATTGAAAGACAGCTGTTTTATCACTTTAATTGCATTTTTAAAAAAAAATATGTGATGTATTTTTTAAAGAGTTTTAAAAAATAAATTGAAAACGACTTTTAAAAGTTAAGTTTATTTACATGGCAACGTCTCAGCGGCAAACGATTTTTGTGAATAGAATATCTTTCGTTTAAACATAATGAAAATTCTTAAGTACACTTGTTTGAATCAGTTGAGCGAAATTAGATTTTGTTAGTGCATCTTTTAATATGACATTACTTCGCTGGGAAAATTTTAATTTAAAATAAACTAGCGACAATTTAGGCTTTGCAGTTGTGAGCGTTGTAATATTTTATAAACACTTACGGTCTTCATTATGAGAGTTCCCTTATTTTCTAAGGAGAGTTTTGCGATAAAAATCTGCTCATAAAGTTGTCTTATTGAGTGTTTTCGTGCGCTAGTGGTTAAAATTTTCATGAATTTGTTTTCTTTTATAAAACAGTAAGTCAGCAGTTTTCAGAAAATATTTTGACTGAAGTTTGTTTGGATTGCAGATGATCATTCTAAAAACAATTTTCTAAAACTTACTTTTGGGCAGCTGTTTTATTTAATAAACAGACTCTTGTAAGGAAATTTATTCTTCTTTTATAGAGTTATTAAATATTTTATTAAATTTCTAAATTTGAAGATATTTTTTTTTTAAAGTCTATTTGTTTTGAATAAAAAAGTTTTATTAATAAAATGCAATCTGAAAGTTTTGTTTAATCGTACATTTTTCTTTTGAAATGATACAATATAATGCGTTTCCAGACATTTACATTAAACTCAATTAAATTTGAATAGTTTTACAACGCTATTTATTGTTTTTATTCTTTTTCTTTTATATATTGTTTAGATATTATATATTTTTTTATTTTGTTTAAATATTATTGTTATATTGTTAAGATTATAGAATTGTATTGTTTTTAGATATTATATTCATCCCAAAATTGGTACATTTTTATTTCAACGATATTTAAACAGACAATTTTAGGTCTTTTCTGTTTATTTAACGATATTTATAAAATACATGCTGTATATACATAAAATACAAAGAAAATACGTGCAGTAATTTATTTGGATAATATTCTTCTGTTAAAATTTCAATGATAATAATAATAGTAAAAAGGATGTCTATTCTATTAATAGTGGTAAAATTTTTCAGTCATACTAATTTAAAAAACAAAGAAATAAAAATTGCAGACCAAGTTGGTATATATATAAATATATATTTCAATTTCAAATCGATAATTTATCCAATACTGTAAATTATATTTTATAAAAAACATTACAAATTTAAAATAAAATATATTGTCATCTATAAAAATTAAATAGTATAGACTGTTATAATCTGTGAGTTATAATTTGTCGATTAATCAATCTGTTGTAATCTGTCAAAAATATGTTGTCATTTATTTGGATAATATTCTTCTTTCTAAAAAAATAATTTCTTTATTATTATTAATAATAATAACAAAATGGACATCTATTATATTAATAGTGTTAAAAACTTTTCAATACATATTTAGAAATGAAAAAACATAAAATAAAAATTGCTGACCAAGTTGGGATATATAATTTTCAATTTCGAATAGTTTGTTTATCCAATGCAGTAAAATATATTTGACAGAATATAAAAAATATATTGTCATTTATAAAAAGTGAATAGTCAATTAATCAGTCTGCCGTAATCTATCAAAAATATTTTGTCATCAAAGAAAAAAATATGTTGTCATTTATTTGAATAATATTCTTCTGGTAAAATCTAAAAAATAATTTCTTTAATAATAATAAAATGGACGTCTACTATATTAATAGCGTTAAATTTTTTTAAAAAAAGTAAGTAAATAAAAAAAATAAATAAAAATAAAAAATAAAAAAAATTGCAGACCAAGTTGGTGTATACATATATATTTCAATTTCAAATAGATAGTTTATCCACTACAGTAAAATATATTTGACAGAATAAAAGCATTTTTGTGATAACTGAATATATGGCTTTAAAATCATTTCTATTTTATGTAGACGAATTTCTTTTCCGTGAACTTGCATAAATCTTCAAAAGTCAAACCAAGTTAAACAAAAGTTAACCTATGCTAACCAAAATGAGGTTTTGTTGCTGTTCACTTGACACAATTTCTTATTCAATTCAACATTACACAAAGCAATCACTTTACTATTTTAAGCAGCTGCAGTTTTATAACAAAAACCGAAAAAATTATCTCATTATACGTGTGACCAAATACACTGAATACCACCATTCACTTTAAAAGTTAAGCCAATAATCTGAACTTGTGATCCCTGAAGATTTATCTGTTATTGTGCAAATCGAGGTCGTCAGTTTAAATTGAACCTCCAGTTTAAAAAGCAACTCCAGTAGTAGTAAATAAAAACCCACACGAAATCTTGCTAATTCCCTTACCCTTCGTCGACACAATAGTGGAATGCCCCTAAAAACAGGAACCCATGTCGCATGTATATATAGTAAATGAATTAAAATCTTCCATGTTGCATGGTGTCTAGTGGTGAATACAAATGTTTCATCTTCCATGTTTGGCTTTTGGGTGCGCTGTGGAATTTGAATGTGTGCCTGCAGGATTACGTGCTCCAAATTCAAAATTTGATGACCTCGAAGTTTTTGAACTAGACGTCCGTGTTTTTGATGTTGATGTTTCACTGGGAGGTTGATTTTATAAAGGTTGCCATTAAATATTGATATTTTTGTTGTAGGATTGTTTGTTTTCGTTTCTTTTGTGTATTGTGTATTTGATTATTCATGCATGGATTGTGTATAGTTTAGAATTCTTTTTTTCATATTTTGTTTTGTGGTTATCAGATTCGGATGGGAATACCGTTTACTGTTTTTTTTTTTTTTTTTTTTTTTTTTTTTTAATAAAAAAAATTGTAATTTCTGTTTAAGCTTTCTGTAGTTGCAAATTTTATAAAAATGCTCATCTCTAGGGGGAAAGGGAACCCTGTGTAGCATTTTAAATATCCAACTGTTGGTATGAAATATAGTGCGTAAATTGTTTTTTTACCTTACAGATTCATCATTACAGCCCACACGTTCAGCAATCTGAATCTTTAATCATAAACAAATATTTTATGGCATCTACAACTGTTTCCTAATTGTACCCGAATTTTTAATTTGAATTCTTTTTACTTTTATTTTCAGTAGTTTTTAACTTTGAGTACCATTTTTTAAAATTTTTAGAAACTTTATTTGCATCATATACTAACATTTAAGCAGCATTAATCGGTAAATTTATATATGAGTTAAGAGGAGGAGGTTAAGGGATCTATCCCCATTGGTACTCCGTAATAGGTACGCTATTGCCAGTGTAAATTAATACTTCTGATCCAAAAATAGAAGGAATCAAATATTACTAAAACTTATGTTGATGTTTCACTGGGAGGTTGATTTCATAAAGGTTGCCATTCGATATTTCCAATTTTTGTTGTAGGGTTGTTTGTTTTCTTTTCTTTTGTGTATTGTGGATGTGATTATTCATGCGTGGATTGTATACAGTTTAGAAGTCTTTTCTTCATATTTTGTTTTGCAGTTGTCAGATTCGAATGGGGATACCTATAAACCGTTTTACTCGTGGTTTATTTTATTATTATTTTTTGAAAGAAATAATTTGTAGTTTCTGTTTAGCTGTATGTAGTTGCAGTTATTATAAATATGATCATCTTTAGGTGGGGAGGGGGAGTCCTCTGTAGCTACTAGATTGGATAGGTTCGGTTTGTCGCTCTACGGGTCATCTTGTGCGCACGAGGGCGAAACAGACCGTGACCTACAGTTTAACGTGGATTCCGAACCACCAACAAACATCCATGCCACCGCCAGGATTCGAACCTGAAACCTGGGATACCAAAGACCAGAGCGCTAGCCACTTGGCCACCAGGCCGCTACTAGATTGGATAGGAGAGTCGAATACCTGTGCACAATGAACATCTGCTCAGAATTCAAATATATATAAAAATTACAGAATTAGCAGGAATTAAAAAAATTAAAGTAAACTGTTAATAGAGGGAAGGAAGTTAAAAAAAAAAAAAAAGTTAAAGGGAGAGGAACTAAATAGGAGGTGACAAATGTAAGCAATAAAAAAAATATGTAAATACTTAAATACATAGCAGACGTATATAAACACAGATATAATGGAAATAAATAGAAAATATTGATATATAAACCCAAAAATAAAAAGCTTTGAGGTAACAGAAAACATATACGAGCAACATTTGAAGTTGAAATCGGAAGTAAAGTTTGTTAATGTTGAGCCTTTGTAGCATTTTGTAGATCCAACTGTTCATATGCAGTGTGTAAATTTATACTTCTGATCTAAAAATAGACGGAATCGGATATCATGAAACCTTCTTAGAAAAAAATTCAATGATGTAATCTGTCATTTACTTTTGTGGCTTTTAATGCATAAAGTAGTTATTGTATAAGCATAAAAGGATATAGAATGTATCATTCTTTTTTTTTTTTCTTCTATATTTTGCGCTATTTTTTAAATTTCGTGGAATGTATGTTTCAATTAAAGCTTTCCATTAGAAAATGAGTTGATCGCGTGGGTTTTTATTTCAATTTAGAAACTGTATGAATGGTGTCTCTCTTTTCTTTTTCTGAAACGTTAGAATTTAATTTCATTTTAATTGAATTTTAGCATACTTTGTATATATTTTTTTTTATTTAGTTTTTTGGGATTTCATAATTTACACAAAGAACACTTTGTGCTCTTTCTCAAAGTTTTTATTATTAAATATCGGTTATTAAAATAGGTTATTTTATTAATTAAACTTTATTTATATTAACAAAACTGTTAAATTATAATTGGATTTTAGGTCATTTTGCATAGTTGTATGCACAAAGTGTGCGCAAAATTAATGTAGAGAGATAAACCAAACCAATTCTCCCTTTCCAATAGTGACGACTGCGCAAACTCATTCGACTGCTTGTATTCGACTCCCTGTATTCAACCAAACTGTACTCTTGAATTCGACTCCCTGTATTCAACCAAACTGCACTCTTGAATTCGACTCCCTGTATTCAACCAAACTGCACTCTTGAATTCGACTCCCTGTATTCAACCAAACTGCACTCTTGAATTCGACTCCCTGTATTCAACCAAACTGCACTTGAATTCTCCCTGTATTCAACCAAACTGCACTCTTGAATTCGACTCCCTGTATTCAACCAAACTGCACTCTGAATTCGACTCCTTGTATTCAACCAAACTACTCTTGAATTCGACTCCCTGTATTCAACCAAACTGCACTCTTGAATTCGACTCCCTGTATTCAACCAAACTGCACTCTTGAATTCGACTCCCTGTATTCAACCAAACTGCACTCTTCAATTCGACTCCCTGTATTCAACCAAACTCAACCTCCCTGTATTCAACCAAACTGCACTCTTGAATTCGACTCCCTGTATTCAACCAAACTGCACCTTGAATTCGACTCCTTGTATTCAACCAAACTGCACTCTTGAATTCGACTCCCTGTATTCAACCAAACTGCACTCTTGAATTCGACTCCCTGTATTCAACCAAACTGCACTCTTGAATTCGACTCCCTGTATTCAACCAAACTGCACTCTTGAATTCGACTCCCTGTATTCAACCAAACTGCACTCTTGAATTCGACTCCTTGTATTCAACCAAACTGCACTCTTGAATTCGACTCTTTGTATTCAACCAAACTGCACTCTTGAATTCGACTCCCTGTATTCAACCAAACTGCACTCTTGAATTCGACTCTTTATTCAACCACACTCTTGAATTCGACTCTTTGTATTCAACCAAACTGTACTCTTGAATTCGACTCCTCTTGTATTCAACCAAACTGTACTCTTGAATTCGACTCCTCTTGTATTCAACCAAAATGTAGTCTTCAATTCGACTCTTGTATTCAACCAAAATGTCTCAATTCGACTCCTCTAGTATTCAACCAAAATGTAGTCTTCAATTCGACTCTTTGTATTCAACCAAAATGTAGTCTTCAATTCGACTCCTCTTGTATTCAACCAAAATGTACTCCTCAATTCGACTCCTCTAGTATTCAACCAAAATGTGTCTTCAATTCGACTCTTTGTATTCAACCAAAATGTAGTCTTCAATTCGATTCCTCTTGTATTCAACCAAACTGTACTCCTCAATTCGACTCCTCTAGTATTCAACCAAAATGTCTTCAATTCGACTCTCTTGTATTCAACCAAAATGTAGTCCTCATTCGATTCCTCTTGTATTCAACCAAACTGTACTCCTCAATTCGACTCCTCTAGTATTCAACCAAAATGTAGTCTTCAATTCGACTCCTCTTGTATTCAACCAAAAATGTAGTCCTCAGTATTCAACCAAATGAGTCTTCAACTCCGACTCTTTGTATTCAACCAAAATGTAGTCTTCAATTCGACTCCTCTTGTATTCAACCAAAATGTAGTCTTCTAGTATTCAACCAAAATGACAATTCGACTCTTTGTATTCAACCAAAATGTAGTCTTCAATTCGATTCTCTTGTATTCAACCAAACTGTACTCCCTCGACTCCTCTAGTATTCAACCAAAATGTAGTCTTCAATTCGACTCCTCTTGTATTCAACCAAAATGTAGTCCTCAATTCGACTCCTTGTATTCAACCAAACTGTACTCAATTCGACTCTCTTGTATTCAACCAAAAATGTGTCTTCAATTCGACTCCTCTTGTATTCAACCAAAATGTAGTCTTCAATTCGACTCTCTCTTGTATTCAACCAAAATGTAGTCTTCAATTCGACTCCTCTTGTATTCAACCAAAATGTAGTCTTCAATTCGACTCCTCTTGTATTCAACCAAAATGTAGTCCAATTCGACGCCTCTTGTATTCAACCAAAATGTAGTCTTCAATTCGACTCTCTTGTATTCAACCAAAATGTAGTCCTCAATTCGACTCCTTGTATTCAACCAAAATGTATTCGACTCTTCCTCAAAATGTAGTTCAATTGACTCTTGTATTCAACCAAAATGTAGTTTCAATTCGACTCCTCTTGTATTCAACCAAAATGTAGTCCTCAATTCAACTCCTCTTGTATTAAAACAAATTATAAGCTTAATCCATTCTAGTCCTCTAAATATCCCATTCTTCTAACCATTCACGTATTTATTTTTACTATCTTTTAAACCCAGCCCTTATTTCCGTAATAAACGCAACCATTACGGTAATTGCGAATTCATTACCATGAAAATCAAACAGTTGAAGTGTTTATTTCGTTCTCACGCGAGTGGCAATTACATCTACCGGCCGAAATAATTGTTACTAGGGCTAATTAGTGTTTATTTTGTGTGTGCCTGCGACTGTACCTGGGAATGAAATTTCTGTTTAACACTCTCTCCCTCTGCCTCCCAGACGCCGTTATCGATTCAGGCAGGCTAAAAGGTCCTTCACCTCCAACACAAGATTGAGGCCTTCACAGAACAGTCGTGGCATTTGGGTCTGTTCAGTTTTGCTTTGTTTCAGCCACCTGAATTATTAAGTTAATGTAACGAGACGCAAAGTGGACTTTTATTGAATTATTAGTCAAAAGTGGCATGTTGCAGTTGCTAAAGCTGAACATGGGTTGCGCTGTTCAACTCCTAGGGGAGATTTTTTTTTTTTTTTTTTTTTTTTTTTTTTGATGGGCTAATGTGGGGAAGGTTTAAATGGTAAAATAACTATCCAGTGGGTTAAATAGGGTTATTGTCTAGACGGAAAAGGGTATGAAAATAAAATAAATTCGGTTTTACGACGACCTTTTTGCTGGATAATGTTAACAAAAATATTACATTTTCTGTCTGTGATGTTCTTTTATTTATTTATTTTTTTTAAAAATAAAAGGCTTCTTTAAAAAATTAGGGTCGGTTTATGTAATTATTAAAACTGCAAATGTATTATTAATCTGTTAGTATCATTTATTTATATTGGAAAAATATATATTTCTTTCAGACTACTATTAGTTTTCAGAAACAATTTTTTCCTTCCTTATTCCACTTGGTCGGGTCGATAGCAACATTTTAGAACGAGTCCAAGAACCCGTGCAGTCTCATAGAAGGAGGGGGGCAGCTTCTGTTGTGATGGAGCACTCGTAGGTAGAAGACTGACTTGAATCCATGTCGCTGAAGAAGAATAGCAGTGCCTTCCGGGAGGACTTTAAGGCCAACTACCCCGCATTTGTGTATCGTATTACAGAAAACTAGAAAATCTTCCAGGTAGTCCGACCAATGAGGCATCATAAACCCATCGAGTCTAGTCGTGTTTTGAAATAATGTCTATGACAAAGCCGCCAGCGGATTGATTCTCAGCCTTAATGCTCACCAGCGGCGCACTTTGCCACTGAGCCACAAGTCGGGCAGTTTTTAGAAACATCGAGACTTATAATATATGATTTACATTTATGGATGTTCACACAAGATATAAAAGGTGCATTAGGAGTATAAATGTTTATATACAATTAAGAATTCTCTCGGTACTATGGTTTGTGTAGCGCCCTGATGGTCAATTGTCTAGAGCTCTGGCATTTAGTACCTCATGTTCGAATCCTGGCTGTGGCATGGATGTTTGCGAGTGGTTCGGAATCCATGTGGTTAAAATGTAGGTCCCAGTCTAATGAGCCCAAAGTGTGCACAAAATTACCGTAGAACGACAAACCAAATCTGTTGTATGTGTCACAATTTTAATAAGATTTAAGGGTACAGTTGATCTTCAGGTAAACCAGTTACCATTTTTTATAAATAACGAAGCTATTTTATACTAACGGCATTCTTCTCCAAAGAATCTGTAATTTCATTCAATTCCAAATCTACATGAGCAGGATACACATTCTGTGCAAGCAGTGGATTTGTTCTAAAAGAGATATTATAGTTAAGATCATATAATTTTTTCCAATACGATAAGCTAATGAAAGCATTTTGAGCAAGAAGAATATTCTTTGAAAAGCATTATTTTTCTTATTTTGGATAACAACATAGACCTACTGAAATGACATAATCTTATAAAAAAAATTCAGGGAAATCATGTGGATATTAATCTTTGAATTTTTTATACATTTTATGAGGGATAACCTTTGAATTAGGCGAATTAGAGAAATTAGTTCACGTGAGTCATTTAAAACAATCTTTGAATTAGGCGAGTTAGAAAAATGAGTGCATGTGGATATTCCTTGACATGTGTAAAGAGAAGTCATATGTGGATATTCTTTGAATTACGTAAAAGGCAGTTCTTGTATATCTTATTCTGAAAAATAAAAAAAATACGTCTTTTAATTGATATTTATATGCCTAAAAGAAAGTTTTGCCCGCCCCAAAATGAATTACTTGTTTATTTTTCTTCCTTTCTTAGAAAATGTCAGCTTTCTAAAAAATTGCATCCTTTTTTTTAAATGTTGAAATTGGAAATGAATCGGAATATATTGATTGATTATAATAAATAAATTTTTCTCTTAAATCATATTAGTTTATTCGACTAAAATTCTTATCAATCACTATTTGAAATATCAAGGACATCTTGCAATTTTATTAAAAGCAATACGCAGGGATAACAGCCATTTTATTGTTCCGCAATAGTTTATAGTTTGATTTTTGATTCTATTTTTAGATCTCAGTTTTCCTCGATATTTGTTAATTGCAGGTTTTCCTCCTATTTATTGCGATTCTTCCTCAATGCTTTGCAGCATCAATGCACGATTGCTAAATCTCCTTGTACATATTGCATCACATAAAAGCTCCATCCGTACTGTTATTTCAGCTGGAGTGCGTGTTAACCTGTAGCCCCTGTGTAATGAAATGTGTTGGAAGATTTTCTGTCTTGTGTGTTTAGCTTTAATTGATTCGTAAATTAAATTAAATGAGTATGGTGGTTGCGAAGTGAATTCTTCTTTGGTGAACAATGGCACGCAATTGAAATTGTGACAAAATGTGGGACGATTTAAAAATGGACGATTTAAAATTAATTACTAAATGAAATTAAATGAAGGTTGGCAATTTATCGAAGGAGGAGTATGGTTGTTGCGAAATGAATTCTTTGGTAAACAATGGCAGGTAATTCAAATTGTCCCTACTAAAATTGGACGATTTAAAATTGATTATTAAATGAATGCTGGTAATTTATCGAAGGAGGAGTACGGTTGAATTTTTTTTGTCGAGGAATGGCACGCAATTGAAATTGTCCCTACTAAAATGTGGGACGATTTAAAAATGACACGTTTGGGTGCTTAAAATCAATACATCATTTTTGAAAAGGTGGCTAAAGTGTGTCACTTTTTTTGGTGACATTTGCGTGTGTGACAAAAATATAAGCTAGCAGAAGTACCAACTACTACGAATTCCCTGTAGTTTCAATATAAATTAACAAAAATTTTATATTATTTATGGACAAAGGAAAAAATAATATTTCCACATAAATTAAAAAAATATTTTTATTTTACTATCTCTACTTAAACAATTTCTTGCGACCTGATGGCCAATTGGTGAGCGCTCTGGTCTTTGGTACCACAGGCTTCCATCCGTACCAGTACCACCTAACCAGCTGTAAAGGGGCAACTCAGCTCTAGGCAGTGATGTAGTGTGGCGTAGTAGTAGCGGCAGCCATATTACTGAGACCTACAGGCTTAAAGTGCATTCCGAACTACTACGAACATCCATGGTACCGAGCGCCAGGGCGCTAGCCACTCGACCATTAGGCCCCACTATGAAAGTATTTACTAACATAAATTAAATCCTTATTTGGTTATCCTTCTATCAATAGTGAGAAACTGAGTTGTGATATCTATCAAATTTAAAAATTATTTTTAAATGAGCAAAAAATCTTCATTTACATAGCATTATAATCGAAATTGTTTTTAAACCGTATGGAATGAAGTAAGAAAAAAGCTTCGCTAGCAAAGATTTAACTTTTTTTTTTGTTAAATAATAGATAGTGTAATTGTTTTATAAACAAGCTATTTTATAACATTAGTTTATTATCTCATTAGTCAGTACAACTTAAATTCTCAAATTGTCTTTCTGGAGTAGCAATGCATTTCGTCATAATAGGCAAAAACAAATAGTGATTAAATGTAAAAGTTGTAATAAAACCATACTCAAGGCATATGATTACCTTCTGATCTAGATTGTTTATCTGAAAAAATTTATTTTTTTATCATACGTATGCGACATAAAATTCGTCATGTTATTGCAAAGCAAGAGACTATTAGAAAAAAACCGCATAATTTTTTAAAAACTTATCCAGCGGGTGGGTGTGGCCGACAGCTCTATTTCGTTCTCTTATGAAATCGCCTGTTTATCACCTGCCTGTCTCAGAAGTGTCAAGACTAATGGTCAAAATATCGTCTGTATTGTGTCAATCGGCCAGCTGCGCTTGAATCTCTGAGGCAGGAATTTATCTCTGATATCTTGCGAATGCATTTTGCATTGCATTTGATATTTAATGTTATTTGTTCATAATTCAAACATTCGTAATTAAAGAGTCATTATTTTCTTGCAAGATTCTTCAAAATTACGTTTGATTATGTGATTGATATTGATAAGTAGATGTTGTTTGTGTAATTTGCATTGTCAACGTGTTTTGATGTGTGTGTGTGTGTGTGTGTATGTCATAATTATTTCAGTTTTATATCTTTTGCCAAACGATTTTTAAAAATTATTATGGTTGTTATTGTTATAGGTGCTATATGTATGATATATAAAACGTTTGCTATATGCTATTTGTAAGATATTTTATATTGTAAAAGCATATTATTCATTTGTGGGTTTGATATTTTATGTAAGATTTTTCTTTAAAAGAATATTAATTTAAATAATCTTCACTTAAATTGTTTGAACGCCACGCGTGTGTTTATTAGAAAAAATATTGTTTAATTGTGGATCTATTATATATTTTATCGTGAAGCTTAACAAATGAAACATGCAAACTGGTTGACAAATGTCGAATTTTTTTTTTTTCCTCCATTGACCATTCCTCCATTGATTTTTTTCCTCCATATATACCCTCTCATTTTGGAAAGAAGGGTGTTATATCTAGATCTCTCCCTTTCACTCTAATATATATAATATTTGTAAATTTAAATTGGACATGGCATTTGAAAAGTTCCTATTTATTTAGGTTTTAATAAAATGCATTCGTTGGCATTAATACTGTACCTAGCAAAGTTTTGATTACAATAAAGACATCTGTTCTCAACATTGTTATTGAGGTTTTTAAACCCATATAACATTCCAAACTACATGGTGCAAACAGGATCTCGTTACGGCCCATCTTTCATTGAGCAACACAATCAGACTTTATGTCGTTTTACTTAAAATTGGCAGATAAAGACTCTCTTTACTCTGTATACACGAAGAACTGCTCCCAGATTAAGTGGTGAATCATGAGAGGAGCTAAATATTTGGAAAGTTCTCAGCAGGGAGTGTTCATTAGTTGCTGTCGTCGCCCTAATGCATCGTACTTCAGCGTTGACCCGTTTCGATCTGTTTACGCATCTATGGTGATGACGGATTGAACGATCTGTTGTGGAAGATACCATCCTTGAATGGAATTCTTTTTTAAAACAGGCCGTCCTCCTTATAAGCCCCATGCTGTTTCGATTTGTTTACGCTTTTCTTTCAGTTTGCGTCTACTGGTTTTGAGTGCGATTGGCGCGTGTTGTTGCTCAACTTCAATTATGCAGTGAGATAAATCTGGTGGAAAATTAACCCAACTAAACTCCAAAAAAATGACGATTTGCCATCATAAAATGGTTTTGTTTTTACCTTTGTCATAAATCGAATTATTGCAGGGATGCACGTATCTCGAAAAATATTTAATTCAATATTTTCTAATTTATTCATTGCTGCCTAGCAGATAAAACGTTTGTCAATAACTGGTTAGCCTGGAAGCTGTTATTGTTTATCTTATCTGTTGTTGTCTTTTTCTTTCAGCAATTAAGGCATTATCCATTGGCCAATATTTACTACAAGAATCCCTTACGTATTTTGTGGGTTTGATAGCACTACGTTTCCATTTTAAAATTACATTCAATCATATGTGGTTGTTTTTATATAATATATTAACATACACAGACCTCTTTTAATCAACATATTATTCTGAGTTTTTCTCACTACTGGACACACACACACATGTACACACATTTATACATGCATACAAGCATGCATATACACATGCGTACACACACGCACGCACGCACACACACATACACATACGTAGCGTACACATACACACATGGTGCTATATTTCTTCTCTTGGAAACTTACTTTCTGGTTTTGCTCATGGATAAAATTGATATGAGTAAAAGCATATCTAGTTTTTTAGTTTCCGATATTTTGGCATTTATTAAAATTTTTTTTTCTATAAATGTTTGTTGTAATTTTTTACAGTAAATTATTATTTTTTTCAAGAAAAGATTACTTGCATGATTAATTTTTTGCAACTATCTTTAACATATGTCCACTGATTAAAAGTGGGTATTAAAACCTATAGACTGGAGAAGGTGATTTACCGAATGGTTTCATTTTGGGTTGGGTTTTTTTTTTTTTTTTTTCGCCTTCTGGATTTGAGCTCGATCTGATGACCAACCCGAAGATGGATTGGGGACAGGCGGTCCATTACACAATCGCTTTAGATTAAGTGATCCACGCCTCTGGATCGAACAGATCCATTTTTTACTCGAATGGAGCTCCTCATTCTTCTGAGAAAATAAAAGAACAGGTTCCTTGGTAAGTGAACCATTTTGAGCTATTACTGGTTAAACGAAGTCATCAGGATGTGAAAGTAAATATTTAAGATGTGTAAAGTTGGCGTTCAAATTAAATGTTATTTATGATTTTTTTTTTTTAATTTTCGTTGCGAGTCCTGTGGCTCCTAAACTCTTGATTTTCGGCAACATTTCTGAAACTTATTTTTTTAATGTTCCATGGGCCAAATTCTGACTACTATTCTTTGTGAAATGATGAATAATTTTCTAATTGAATTACTCAAGTGAAAAACATATTTAAAAATGGAATAAAATGAACTAGAATTAGTGGGGTTGGAAGGATCCATTTGATTAGTCGTACTTTTTCCAAATCCACATGCCACTTTACTTTCTATCTCCGCATTCATTTTCATGCGATATTTATCACAGCAACAGCCAAAAACCGAGTTTTGCAAAAATAAGGCTCAAATGTGATCAAGATAATTTAAATGTAAAAATGTGAAAATTTTGTAATATTTCATGGTGCTCATAAAAAATCTATAGCTTCAGAAAAAAGCTGTATTACACGGTTCGGCAGCTTTTGGATTAGTTATTGAAAATATTACTCTGTGTTATGCATCATTTTTGAAAATTTATAAGAGTGTTATAAAGAAATTATGAATGGAAAATGCACCACTAAAGTGGCCTGATGGTCAATTGGCTAGCGCTCTGGCCTTTGGTAACACAGGCTTCATATTTGGTGGCATGGATGTCTGTCAGTGGTTCGGAATCCACGTTAAACTGTAGGTCCCAGTCTTAATTAGCCTAAAGTAAGCACGACCGTAGAGCGACAAATCAAATTAAACCAAATCCAGCACCACTAAAGCCTTTTATAGCAGTTTTCAGTGTTGATGCATGATATGAAGAATTTGTACATATACTACATTGGCAAGCCAGAGAACTCATGTACCCCATAAGATATTTTTTTGGGAAAAAGAATGTATCCCTATTGCAATTCAAAACTTTTTTATAATAATATTGCCGTATAGGTATCCAGCTTATACTATTTGTATTTTAAAAGATTATTTGCTCATGATTTCAAAAAAATTCCTAAAAATAACTTTAGTCAAAGTTTTTCTTTTTAACGTACCACATTCTTTTATTTCATTTGATCCCATATACTTACAGAATATATCATATACTGCAGAAGTCGCGTTAGTGATAGTGGTGTCAACACATGCAATCAATCACAGAGAGTTCCTCCAAATGTTTGCTGTATTTTCCCCTTTTCTTGATTACTGTCATTTTCATTCGCCATTGATTGCTCAGAATCTCCATGATAATAACTGCTACCCAATAATTCCCCGGCCAACAACGCAGACGATTTCGGACTGTTGCCACTTCGCCATTCATTATCTTCGCCAAACGATGGTATCGACAGCGAGATGTCTGGGCCTTGATTGGATTTCCAGCAATTAATTCGCCTCTCGCTTTAAGTAAATGAAGCCTAGCTAGGTGGGGTTATCGGCGTTTAATTGGCGATTACTTTTGGAACTATTTTCTCGCGCGGAAGGATATTTCCATTTCTGCGCGTTTGAAAGATAGTGTTCATTTGCATGATCTTTCCATCTAAGTGATAATTAGGCTCAGAGCGTTTGCGAATTTTAATAGAATGAGTAAAAACATACACTTCTGGTAGTAACGAAGGTTTTGAAGCGAAGTAATCATCGAGATTTAAGAGTGGTTTTGACGTTAGTCTCGAGAAAGTTTACGGTTGATATTGAAGGAAGTTTAATTTGGTCATCAATTAAAAGGTAAACGTATGGTAATCAGAAAAATTAAGCATATTTTAAGCATCCGATTAGCGTTTTATTGGTAATCTTTTACTGTAATGTTAGTTTATGCAGCGGATTTAGGAGGCAATTTGTCATTTAGAATTGAT
Source organism: Caerostris darwini (assembly GCA_021605075.1). NCBI lineage: Eukaryota > Metazoa > Arthropoda > Arachnida > Araneae > Araneidae > Caerostris > Caerostris darwini. Next base: position 162,434 of record BPLQ01003570.1, read on the forward strand.
CTGTTTTTAATTTATTATAAAGTACAGGGTGATTATAATTAAAATACCATTCCAAAATACTGTAAAAAAGAAACACTCGTCACAACGAGTTCAAATTTGAATGGAAAATACTTGAAGAAGGAAACGGTACGACATCAAAAAAGTTCCAAAGTGTATTAATAGATGGCGCTGGAAGTGAATTCAGCTGCCAGCGATATTTTGAATCGAAATGACAACGCATTTGGCATGAGTTGCACATTAAACCAACTGCAGTGTTCAATGTGATTGACTGTTTCGGTTATTTGACGGAAAAATGACATTCAAGTCGTCCAACAGTTGTGACACTGTTAGTCGAAAGTCCATCCACCATGACATAGTCATACTAAATTAGATGAGAAAAATCGGTGGAACTTTTTTTTTTCATACCGTTTTTTTCTTTCTTCAAATATCTTCTGTTCAAATTTGAATCCATTGTGACGAGTGGTTCTTTTCTATAGGAAATATAGGGTGTTCTATTCTAAACGTCTGTATACGATTTTTGATCTAAGAAAATTAAAAGAAAAAAAAAATGTTAAGCATAAAGTTTTTAATGCTTTTTATCAATTATTCAGTAAATCTATACCTCATTTCAATTTTTGTTATAACTTTAATGCTTTTCTTTTATATGAATAATGCGTAATAATCTAAAAAATAATTCTGCAAACCAATTCTAATACGAAATGGAAAATTAAATGAAAAACGGGATCTGATATGTCACATCCAATGTTGTGAAATAAATTTTCAAGATATTTATGTTTTCCTTTGCAACATTCATTTTGTGGATACACCAATTTTTAACGAAACCAAACCAAAACAAATCAAAACCGAGGAATAAGAAACAAATAAATCAAGAAGAATTATCCAATTTATTTTCCCTATTCGATTTCCCGCAGTTCAAGCTGTTAGATGGATCCCGTTACACAGTGGGACCGTAATTTGATAACTATGCATTTCCATCCGAGTCTTTAACTGTAACTGCTGCAGAACAATTCTGTTCCGCACAGCTTGTGTTCTTTTCTGCCATCAAATACCCGATGCCAGATTCGCTGTCCCAGAAATACGCTTTCGATTTCGGTGTTGGGGCTCCGATTTCGATTCGTTTTTCTTTTCTTTTCTTTTTTTTTCAATTTTTTTTGTTCCATCCATGCTAAGCCGTGTGAATCGATTTTGGACCTGCTTGCTTATTTAACATCGTTTTCTAGAGTAATATATACGTCTCGACGTTCGCGATTAATTTTACTGGAAAAATAAAGTAGATGTAAGCTGTGTTTTTCATTATTATGTATGTAATTTAACACTGCTTCAAGGATTTCTTTTAGTTTTTTTTACAATCCAAGCAAGCTTTTTTTGTCATCTTCAGGAAGATTGTGTTATTTGTTTTATTCCGGTTGGTTGGTATCAATTTTACCGTTATTATTTATTAAACGGATATACTTTGGGTGTGAAGGGATAGTGGAGACTACATTCGTATGATGGAAAAGAAGATAATTATATTTTTATTGAATTAAAAATAATGCCAACGTTCATATGATGCTTTTAAAAATCAAATAAAACATGTGAGGCTCCACAATCGCCACATAGCATTTTATGATGTTCTTCTACAAAAACATCTTCACCACATGTTTTAGACTCTAAAAGTTTAAACCCTTATAACAATAACTCGTGCCTAGAAAGAACACGCTAAACCATCTCCTCAAAACACTCATTAAACACTAAAAATACCTCAATAACCGATTCAATAATATATCTCAAAATCCACAATAAATCTATACCACAAAATAAACCTACAGGTTCGAATGCCTTCAGGTTTTGTTTGTCACTTTACGGTCATTTTGCGCACACTTTGGGCTAATTAGATCGGGGTTACGTTTTTGGTGAAGATTATAAAGATTAAGCTTTTTTTAATTCTTCTCAAGTTATGGAGGCACATGTTTGTTACGAATTTAGCTCTGCCTTCACCAGTTTCCTAAAAAAATTACGGATTGCCAACTGGCTAGCGCTATGGCCTTTGATATCACAGGCTTATGGTGAGAATCCTGGCGGTATTTGTTAGTGGTTCGGAATCCACTTTAAACTGTACTTTCCGATCTATTTAGTCCTCGTGTGCACATAGAGCGACAAATCAAACCTAAAAAATTACAATTGGTTTGGTTTTTATTAACTATATTTGTTTAAAGAAAAAATAGAGCTAACGCACATAAAACAGCCTGTTATCCTTCGCTGGCAGGAAATGATATACATTTCGGTGATTTAAAGAACTTGTTTACATACATATAAACATGTAATATATGTTTTTTACATATATTACATACACATAAACATGACTTGGAATAACAGACATAATTATGTTTGGAATGCTGTTTAGTAGAAATGGCAGTAGAGAACTGAAAAAGATTGTTCCAGTTATTACTTTAAACCAATGTTCTAAATAACTTAACATGACTGGTCAATTACCCTTATGTTGAATACAAAATTTGAATTTCAAATTTCAGTATTCGAAGGTTATATCTTTTCTTCTGACGGATTTTAAAATATTAGGTTGGGGAAAAAGAAATCCATTATTTTTATATGAACCTCAGGACTTTATTTAACATGCTTCGTATTGTCCGATTTGGGTCAAATATGCACAGTTTTGTTGTATGATTTGTTGCCATTTTAAAGGTAACTTCATAATGCCTCTCTCATAGAAGTCCTGGTCTCTATTTGCAAAAAATCTAGTAGTCGATTTTCACAATCCTCCCTAGATGCCAATTTTTTATGATTAAAGAAATTTTGCAATGCAAGAAAAAGATGATAATCGCTTGGTGCCAAGTCCGGACTGTATGGCGGATGCATTAAAACTTCCCAACCAAGCTTCCGAAGTTTCTGGCGAGTCACTGTAGACGTGTGTGGCCTAGCGTTGTCCTGGTGGAACACGACACCTCTCCTGTTGGCCAATTCTGGCCGTTTCTGGTCAATCGCTATCTTCAAACGGTCCAGTTGTTGACAGTAGAGATCAGAATTTAGCGTTTGGCCATATGGAAGCAACTCATAATAAATAATTCCCTTCCAGTCCCACCAAATGCATAACAGAACCTTCCTGGCCGTTAGTCCTGGTTTGGCCACCGTTTGAGGTGCTTCACCGCTCTTTGACCACGATCGTTTTCGCACAGGGTTATCGTATGTGATCCATTTCTCATCTCCAGTCACCATCCGTTTAAGAAATGGGTCTATCCATTCCGTTTGGCCAAGGCTTCGCAGATGGAAATTGATCCATCATGTTTTTTCTGTTAATTGGTGTGGCACCCAAACATCGAGCTTCTTTTTGAATTCAGCTTTGTGTAAATGGTTTAAAACTGTTTTTATGGTCGATTTTTAGCTCTGGGCGATGTTACGACTGCTAACATGCCGGTCAACTTCGATCATTTCTCCGATTTTATCGACATTTTCGACGACCGGCCTAACTGTGCGAGGTGCATCTTTAACATCAAAAATTCCTGAACGGAATCTACGAAACCAAAATTGCACATAATTGGCTGTTACAGTATCGGAACCATAAACACCATTTACAATTTTAGCCGCCTGGCTTGCATTTTCGCCTTTGTCAAAGAAAAACTGTAAAATGTACCGAATTTTCTCTTTGTTCACTTCCATTTTTAACACCCTGTAACTCCCAACTGAATGGACCAAACAAAAAACAGAAAAAGAATTATTTTAGTACGAAGTGCCACCTTTCTAACGAGCATAAATCTGAAATTGTTTAATTGATACTTTACGTGATATCGATCACTACAGCCATCTATCGAAAAAATAATGGATTTCTTTTTCCCCAACCTAATATACGCAGAGCTCAATGTGATTATTAAAACTTAATGCAGAGGTGGCCAACCCGGATGCCTTGAATAATTTTGCGGCCTGTGAAATTTATCACACTTTTACAAAATATATTTATTTTGTAATGACCAAAGCCTTAAAAACCAATTATTAAAAAAATACATTATGTGTGCATCCATATATTCAAAAATGAACTATCGAAATGATGAGAAAAAATTATCTTTGATTTTAAAATAATATTCTTGCGAATATAGGACAGATATTGCCTGTTTTATTTATGAGTTCACAAAAAAATTAAATTATATTCTGCGATCTCATGGTGCGCGCGCATCTTGGAACATCTAATATAACAGGTTGTAATATGAATATAAAAATTTTTATAGTGTGATCTAAATCGAATATGGGAATATATAATTTTATATGCGGCCCGCGGAGTTAGGATGCATTTCCTAAGTGGCCCGCAAGGTCATTTGTGTTCACTACCCCTGCTTTAAATGTTCAAAATAGCCTAGATATGAAAGGTCAATTAGCTTTATGTTGAATGCAAAATTGGAATTTAAAGTTTCAGTATTCTAAGGTTATCACTTTTCTTCTAATGAATTCTAAAATACATTCAGTGCTGAATGTAATTATTAAAAGCTTAATGCATAACTAGCTTTTACTATATTTCCTTATTATTCACCTATCGCAGTTTTGTATGTTAGTATGAGGTCTATTTACGCCATTGCGGATTATACAGTAGTTAGTGTTGGTCTGTTGATTCATATGAAAGCTAACTATTTCCGCTCACAGTGTTGGATTTTGTCATTTTATCCATGAGTCCTCATGTGGTAATTCTAAGCCTGTTCGGATTTTAAGCTGCTCCCTCCTCTAATAACAACCGCCATTTGAATATCTGTCAATGCAGTCAGAAGTTCAGTAGAATGGATTGATGAGATTAGTTTGCATCAAAATGGAATCGGAATTCTGTGGATGAAGTCTCCGTACACAGTTAAAATCCCCAGACAAGACAGAATTACTGTAAATTAATAACATTCCGTTGAAACAGAGTCAGATTGGTGGGTTACTACATGTGTATTTAAAATTATTCTTGAATTTGTTCAGCTGTAAGTCAGTGAAGATTAATTTAGTGATTGACGAAAAGGTGATTTGGAAATGGTAATTAGTGATTGACGGGAAGGTGATTTGGAAATTTGTTTCTAATAATTATTTACTTAAGAATGATTTATCTCTTAGGTATAGTAATTTTGTTTTTCTAATATATTGCGATTATTATATGAAATACATATCCTTATATGATTTGTTGAGTATAAGAGATTTATTTCTGTCGAATTGGTGCTAATCATTCATTACGATTTTTGAGCTGATAGCATGCTTTTTTTAAATTTAATTTTTCTGTTGTGTCTATGTGAGCTACTTCCCTGGAGAAACATCAGTATTCTTTGCTACTTATTAACTGTAATGCAACAGGCCTCATGCAATAAGTTTTGGATATCTGTCAGTAGTGACTGGTATTATAGTGTTGTTTATTATCCGACTTGGTCGACAGCAACATCTAGACCAAGTCCAAGACCCGTGTGGTCTCATGTAAAGAAGAGGGCAGCTTCAGTTGTGATGGGTAGCCTGATGGCCAATTCGCTGGCTGTCTGGCTTTTGGTGCCACAAATTCGAATCCTGGTGATGGTATGGATGTTTGTGAGTGCTTCGGGATCCACGTTAAACTGTAGGTCCTGGTCTATACTTAACCCAAAGTGTGCCAAAAATGGTCGTAGAGCGACAAATCAAACCAATTTGTTGTGATGGACCACTCGTAGGTAGAAGTCTAACTTGGCTCCATGTCACTGAAGAAGGACGGCAGTACCTTAGGCGGAACTACGCGCATTTGCGTATTGTATAGGATAAAACCTGGAAAACTCCCAAGTAGTTGATTAACGAGGCAAGATCTTAAAAATCCCAAACGCCATAGGGCCTCCTCGTTTTTCGAAACAGTGTCTACAACAAAACTGCCAACGGATTGAAAACTAATGCTCAGGGGCATGATAGCCACGTGCACTCTGTATCATAGTTTTCGGGTTCGAATCCCGCCGGTGGCATGGATAATTGTAGTTGTTCGGAATCTACTTTAAGCCGTAGGTCCCGGTCTCATATAATTGTATAGCGTCACAGAGCCAAATCTGACTTCTCACCCACATCATTCCCAAACTGTAAAGGGACAACTTAGCTGTAGGCACAGTGATGTGGTGTGGTGTGGTGTAGTAGCAGTAGTAGTAGCAGCCCTAATACTCACTTGCTGCACACGTTACCTCTGAGCCACGATTCAGGCAGAATTAAAGTGGTCAGCGTTAAATAATTGTAAGATTTACGTATAACTTGCAAAAAATAAATGTCCTTTATGCTATTTGCATTACTATTGGGTTTCTTATTAAAGTTAATTATCATGGAATCATTAATGTTTTATATAATTTATCCCTTTATTGAAAAATAAAGTTGGAAATTTAAATAATTTTTTAAAATATTGAAAGGAAATGGCACTGCGAAAACAGTACATATCGGTTAATAGTTTTATTTCCAAAGAAAGAATAGTTAATGGAAACCAGGGGCTTTATTACAGTAGTAATTCATTAAATATTTTTTAATTAAAGTGAAATTTTTATTATTTAATACTTTTAATTCTTTCACATTTTAATCAAAATATTGAAATTCATCTTGATTTAAAATTCTTTTTTTTCCTCAATGATTGAATTCAGTTCTTTTTTAACCTCAAAACAAGGTAGATTAATAAAACCCTGTAAAAGATATACCCATTATCTCATCCATCAGAATTTTCTGATTCTTTATTAATTTTTTAATTAAAAAAGTAATTTTAAAGCATTTGCCCCATTATGCGAGTCCCAAAGCTGCGGCGAAGTTAATTGAATAACTCAGTTTTAATATCCAAGAATAAATAAGTTAATCAGTCCCCGTTTTCGAGATGGAAATTTAATTACTGCCACCGTATTTTAATTATATGATTAATTTTTTTAAAATTTTAATGATTAAGATTGAATCGGTAATTAAATGAGAGATTTAATTATTGTGAGATTTTTTTTAAGCCTTTGTTGCAAAAATTTATTTTAGCGATATATATCTTAATCCTTTTTCTAATATTTAACAAAATGGTGAAAGATCGTTCGTTATCTGTTTAATACAATGTTGGGTTTTGAAACGATCTAATCAATTTTCGAGGTTTTTTTTTTTTAAATATCGAAATCTCTGAGTTATCAAATTTTTTTTTACCTTTGCGCTCTATTTTATAATTAAATTAAATTTAAATATCAAACAAGTAATATCAAAAAAAAAAAAAAAAAAAAAAAAAAAAAAAAAATTTAAAGTCAATTCCTACTTTTTTTTCATTCTATTGCAGAAAGTCATTTATAAATAATTTTCATTCATTTTTTTCAGTTTATCTGGTGCCATCTATTGGTAGATACATGCAACTTAAATCTAAAAAACTAAAATTAATTAATTAAATTTAATTACTGAATAAATATTTGAAAAAACTGTGTTAACATCCAGTGTCATCCACTACAAGTTTAAAAAAAATGTATTTGAACTTGAGTGGAGGAATAAAAAGTATTTTAGGAACGATTGAAAATTTGAACAAGATATATGTTGGGAGAGTGTGAGCTAATAGAAGGAATTGAAAAAAAAAAAAAGATTAATTATTTGTATTATCCCATGTATTGAAAGCTGGAAAATGTACTGCTCCTGAATAATCAACATAATTTCAAAACACTTTTTATGGCAGTTTATATAAAATCCAGACCTGAAATCGGTTATTTGTTGAAAGTAAATCAGATGTTATTATTCACTAGAATTTCCAGCTGCTTGCATACGCAGCTGAAAAATGTACTGCTTTTTAATAATTAACATAATTTCAGACACTTTTCATAGCAGTTTTTATAAAATCCAAACCTAAAATCAATTTGTTGAAAATAAAACAGTTATTATTTACAAGCTATAAATGTACTGGCCTTGAATAATTACCATAATTTC
>BPLQ01003573.1:0-19585 GCA_021605075.1 Caerostris darwini
AGCAGGAGGATGCATTTTCATAGCTATTTTCTGAAATGGATCAGGTGGAATCCTGTTCTTTTCTTTCAGATGATACTGTCTATTCTTCCCAAAGCAATATATTGCAGATGCCAATTTTTAAAATTCAGTATTTATGAATTGTTCTTTAAATTCATCTTGAAAAGGAGAAAATAAAAGAAAAAAAAATAATCCAGATTTCATGAATCTGCCTCCTTTCCCTAATCACATTCAATCCAACTCCTGATTAAGCAAATCCAGCCTCATTTAATAAACTGACGATTATTTTATATATCATCTCAACCCCAAGCTGAGGTTGAATATTTAATCAGTATACAGTTAGAAACAACTGCACTTAAAGAAAGTATCCTTATCTTTTGATCACAACTTGCAATATTCTATAATGCTTTTAAATCAGAGGTTTTCTACAAAATTATTATAAAATATTGCTACTATTTTTTAAAGCTAACCCCTTAATAAACAACCCTTTATCAGCATCTAATAATATATGACGGAGCTAAAAAAAGAATTAAACTTTTTTACATAGAACAATAAATTTATCGTATAATCCCTTATGAGATTGCTCAGTTAATGAATGGTCGGTCACAATGTCAAACATTGTAAATATGGATCTGATAGCAAACAATAAGTCTCTCATTTTAATATGGATATGAAAATGTAAAAACATTTCTATTTTGGGAGATTCAAGATAAATCAAGACTGTAAGATAATTTGTTTTAATCCTTGTTGATTTAAAAACCATAGTCCCAATCTGTTTGGCCTTAAAGCGCACAAGAGCTTTTTACCTGCTGGAGTGACAAACCAAACTTAACTTCATTGGAATTGAGTGGTATCAATCATTAAATACCCAGATGTTGGAAATTTTCAGTGATGTCATTTTTTGGAATTTGATTATTATGGAGCAACGATTATTTCAGTATTTTATTAAATTCTTCTGTCTTAAAACTTGAAACATTTTGTCTTCATTGAATTCTGATAGTTATTATGCTTACGTTAATTGATATAGTAAATTTTGGATACCCACTGTTATTAGTACATTTTGAATACTGTTGATACAACAAACTTATTCATTTTTTAAAATACAAACAAAGAAACAGTTAAAAACAGAATAAACTTCTTTGGTGAACAGAGCGTTAAATATGTAATTATTTTTTGCGATAAAGAAATAATTATTCATAGCAACTGATCAATTGTATTGAATTATAATTAATCATAATATATTATGAATCTGAATATAACTTCTAATATTGAATGCTTTATTTTATCAATTGCGCTCATATAAAATTAAACTGCTGTAATATTTAATGATAAGAAGAGATTAAGTATGGATGGAAGGGGAAGTGAAAATAAAAAATTAGTCTTGAGAATTTGAAGAATAAACTTTTAAATAATTTTTGAAGCATAATTCATAGTTAATGGGAGGTGAAAAGCTACATTGGAAAAAATGTAGTTTAGCCGTATTAATGAAAAAACAGTCTAGTGTTACTGGTCTCTTAACAATGAGACTGATATAAATCATTTGAAAAAGTTAATACAATTAACGAATATTGGATAGATTTTTCAAATCTTCCATGATCAAAATTTGATGATTGCTGATTCAAATGATAAACTATTAAATGATAAACTAGCAAAATTTTGGTATAAATTGGAAAAAAAATATGTATTTGTGTGAAGTAGCTATTTCTCATCTGTGTCTGTTTTCAATTAAACAGAATTTAGCCCCCTTCCCCATTTTTATGTTTATTATGAAATCTCGGAATGAATTAAAAAGTGGGTTCTAGATACAACAGAACGAATTAAAAGTCTATGTAAAAGAATGGCTTAGTAAATGGGTCATTGGGTTTCGAGATTAAATGGAACTAATTAAGTTCCATGGTTAAAAACAATTTAGAAAATAGACAAGTTTTTAACTGCGACGGAATGTAATAAATTTTTTTTTTTGCAGTTTTTGGCAAAATGAAATGACTGAAATTGGAAGTATTGGTTGTAAAATTTTAAGAACTGTAATTGATTAATGTATTTAAACATTTGCTTCTGTTTGATGAATAAGATGGTTTAATCCATTAGAAATTATCTCAAAATTGATTTGAAAAAAATATTTTGAGACATCTTAAATGTTTTATTTTGAAGATATTTTTTTTTAGGCAATTTAATCAAAATAACTCATCAAAGTTATTAAGCTTTCTTTTTTTCATTACTTATTTTAAATTAATTATGATTTCACTTAATTTTTATGTCTAATTAGCATTAATCTAAACAATTATGAACGTCAGGAGACTGATGGATGAATAAGATGAATACACAAAGATTTGAGGACGAGCATTAGTGTTGCAGTTGGACCTTGAAAAAACAAGCCCAACTATCTCGCGTATGAGCATGTAATAAGCTGTTATTTGGTTACTCATAAATTCTTTGAAGCGGGACACACCGGCTCCAAGCAGACCGACCTTTCATTCAACCATTCCACAAAATGCTAAAGAACGTTAGTTTCGAGTTCCGTTCACATTTCGGAAAAGCTGTATTTTACGAATCGCTCAGTGTCTTCTCTCACAAGTCTGGATTCAGCGAATGGTAAGGGTTCGGGTTGCAGTTTGACCTTGGAAAAAAAAAAAAACTTATCTCGTGCTCTGACCAAGCAATTGGCTTTATTTGGTTTAATCGTAAATTATTTGAAACCTAGCGAAGTGATTTTTCAGCCGACCAGATTCACGAAATATGAAGGTACATGAATTTTCGAGTTCCATTCACACTTACAGTCCCGTCCACACGAGAACGACTGAGCCAAATTTGCTAACCAATCATAAACAGGTTTTTCACAACCCTCCGTGTGTGTCATGTGTCTCGACCAGAGTCGGATTTTTTCGCACATATAAGGAATTTTTGCTGATCCCATTTACGACCAGCTTTAATGTGGCTTGTTTCTTGCGGTCAGATGGAGATCCTCGTGGTTAACTCGACTCGTACTTTTGTTTGAACGACCTCTTATGAGAGCCATATGTATATATATATTTTTTTATATGCGTCGCTTAGTTCTTTTGCTCTCATAATGAAATTCAAATTAAAAGTTTAGTGTTAGCTTTGTTAAATGGGTGATTTTTTTTATTGACTTTTTTTTTTATTTAATTTCACCGATAGCGTCCCTCTCTCTCTCTCTTTTTTATTCATTTTCTTTTCAATGCTAATTTCTTTTAATTAATAAGTAGAGAAATTTATATTATGCATTTTTTAATAGTTTATTTGACAAAGAAAATTAAGTAAACTAAATATGTTAATAAAAAAGGGGATTCGCTTTATCATTAATTAAAAACGTTCTTTAAAAATTATCATAATACTCAAAAAAAAAAAAAGCAAATTTCTATCGATATTCATGCGATTGCATATTTATTCATGGAATTAAAAATTTAGGAGCGTAATAAATCATAAAAAAGCACTAAATTATAAATTTGTGTAGAAAAAACAAACACACCATTCATTATATATTCTAGAATAAGGATGTACAACCCTTGCCCTATGCTCTAGTAGATGTGGTCCAATATAAAATCTTTACTGATTTGTGGTAACGCGCTCAGAAGGTTTGAGGTTTAAATCCGTTGGTAGTGTCCATTGAAACCATTGCTTTAACCCATTTACATCTTAGCGCATATATATGCGGAAATTTCCTACCCATTATCACCGAAGTACATATATGCGTGTAATCCGCTTGCAAAGTGACGTTTGCAAGCGGATTAAAGTAATTTTTTTGATAAAGGTAATTCTAAAAAATTGATAAAAATGGAAGTTTTTGATTCGAATTGTATTGAAGAAGTAAATAGACCCACAAAATCTACCAATAATCAAATATATATATCAGCAAATACCTACATCATCATTTTGAACAGTTGCTTTATTTTCAAAACTATTCATAAAGGTAGAGCAATATTCAAGTCTTCAAGTGAAAACTAGCAAAAGAAATAATTGAACAACATAAACCAAAAGTAAAAACATCAGAACGCCATGTCCATTATTACCATCAAGATTGAATCATTTTCTAATACCCACTGAAATAACTTCATCATCACGAAAAGCTCGTAAGCGTTGTGTAGTGTGTTTATCACAAAAAGAAAACATTCATTTTATCAGTGTGATAACTGTCGTTTGTCTGTATGTGCTGACCATTTAAAATATTATCAAATGGAGCAAATTTATTAAATTGAATTTCAGAAATTATTTTCATGATTACAAGTTATGACAAGCTGCTCAGATGCAATTTGAGGAGAACACCACATAACCAGAGTTTTAAAACCAAATGCAATGTGTTGTGCGCATACATATCTTTTAATTTGCATAGCATGCCGCTTACAACGCCATCTATTGATACGATTTGGAACTCTTTCTGATGCCATATCGTTTCCCCCTTCTTCAAGTATCTTCTACTAAAATTTGAATTTCTGACGAGTGTTTATTTTTTTTACAGCACTTTGAAAGTGGAACTCTAATTATAATCACCCTGTATATATATATATATACGAAATATCGATATAATGTGGCCCAAACGATTAGAGACCATGTTCTAAGAGAGAGAAAAAATACTTTCGTTATTATTTCCACTGCATTTTCCAGTCATCCTTCTTATTGCATCATGGCTTCAATTAAAAACACATTTGAAGAAAAATTCAGGAAGCACAATGTTCACGTGACTTCAATTTAACCATCGAGGTAAGACGATCTTTATCTCCAGAATTGATTGCATTTTTTTCCCCAATGACAGAACGAGGGATTTAAAAAAAAAAAAAATCCCTTTTCGAATTGAAAAAGGGTCACTGATCTGACCTTCACGTCGCGTCTCACCTCAGTTGCGCTATCAATCAAAGTAACTAGTCTGGGAAAATAGCTTTCGCAGTTCGTTATTTGGCCATTTTTTATATACTCGTTTTCTCTGTCTCCATCTGTTTCTTTGTTTAGTTAAGCCCTCCGGTGTCAGTTATTTCGTCTCTTTTCAGAGATAGTAAATAAAGGATAGTGATGGATGATTATTGTGTTACCATTTTGGGAATGAAGTAAGCCTGTTGTATTCTTCATTTGCAACGAGGGAAATGAATGAGTTGTAATTTAACTCTAGTTATCCAGTTGATAAGTCAAGTCATATTTTTTTTATATATAAACCTGTAGTTAATGAGGTTCTATGATTGATTATATTCGATTTAAAATATTTTTTTTTAGATAGAATGTATAAAAAAAAAATTAAAACACTGAACAAAAATGTATTGGTCAATAGATTTTGGGTTTTGGTGTGTAAAGTTTACCCATTTGAGTTTAAAAATGTCTAGAAATAAACATTATGTATATATATATATATTAAATTTTAAAAAATTCAAAATTTTCTTTAAAATAATATATATATATGTATATTATTTTATAAAAAATTGTGAAATTTTCTTATCGTAATAGGAAAATTTTAAAAATGAAATATAATTAGTTTGAATCGCGTAAATAACCATAAAAATATAATTTTAGCAATTTAACATTCTAATAAATCATTGGCTTGTCGCTCTATGGTAATTTCGTGCACACTTTGGGGCTAATTAGACTGATACTTACTAATCCGAACCACTAACAAGCATCCATGCCACAGCCAGGATTCGAACATGAAGCCTGAGGTACCACAGGCCAGACCGCAATCACATCAAAAGACAAAGCATGCTCATCTAGTCAGTAACTGTCATTTCTAGGCAAAAGTTACATGTTAATGGTTAGGTATAACATGTACTAATGAAACATAATAATATAGTTACTCATAATTAATTAGTAATATATAATTTAAAGCGAATAATTTTCAAACATAATGTACAAACCGCGAGAACTTGTCATATTTTAATTTTACTCAAAAAAATTTTACAGGTATATATAGCTTAAGATTTTCAAATTTTGATGTGATTGAAACATGATTCAATTTTAATTTAATAAAAAAGTAAATATTTAAATGTTAAAAAAAATTATTCAATTTTGTTTTTTACAATTGAAGACATTACATTGTAACATCAGACACTTCGTCAATAATTTGCTAGCCAGAATGCAGAACAATATCATTTATTATTATTATTTTTTATTCCTACGATATTGCCAAAAACGTGTTCCATAAATGGATGTGGTTCTTGCTAGATAATATATTAAAATACAAAAGTTTATTTGGATCACCACAGATTTGTAAATAAATATTTTTAGATGAATATAAAAAAAAAGATGAATAAAAACCATTTTAATTAATTACTTTTGACCTTGATTACTACAAAATTCGAATCAAATGCCAAACACAATTATTAAATTAATGTAATATCACACATCAAATTTACTTTTTTTATCATATTTTTTTTATTATATTGTTGTTGTTGTTGTGGTATTCCCTGAAGAGTACAAGAAATTCAAATATTGTAGTGCTGCCAAATAATATTGCCTATGTTGATTGCCAGCTCGGAGTATAAATCCTCTTTCGAATAATGGTCCAGACTATGCATGGCGGCTGCAACAGCTGGGCAATCAAAGATTTGATGAGGAGTAAGTTTGACATCAGGGCAGTTGCCACATTTATTGGTATTTTTTAACTCCATCGGCAGACATTTTCATATTTTTCTCTGGTGCTTCATCCGTAATCTTGTGAGAGTAGTAGCTGCTTTTCTGTCGACATTTATTTCTGTAATTTGGCATTTAGTTTCATTTTTAGAAGGAATTATGTGTTTAGAATTTGCAAAGGCATTTGTATCTGTAAGGGAAGTAGGAATGGCACTCTGATCCAGACTTCTGGCACTCTTCGCCAAAGATCTGCAATTTCATTAAATTCCAAATCCACATGAGTAGGGATCTATTGCAGGATACACATTCTGTGCAAGCAGTGGATTTGTTCTAAAAGAGATATAATGTTCAACCTCATATTTGAAATACCTTTATTAAGAGTCTGTAAGGCAGACCTTGAGTCAGTGAAGATAGTAATTCCATTCATTTGTTGTGATGGAGGGAGACTCAGATAGGCATCGAGTACCTTTTGCATGGTCAGCAGTTCTCCTGTAAAGTTTGGGTAAAAAGTATTTCCAATTGTTATCCACTTTAAAATGTAGGTCCCGGTCTAATTAGCCTAAATTGTGCCCAAAATGACCGTAGAGCGACAAACCAAATCAAGCCTGTGAAGTTTGATGCGATTTTTCCAGCACAGGCAGCAATTCCAATCCTTAGCCCATCTTTTTTTTTATTATATATTTTTGTTATAATAAAAAAAAGTCATTCAGTTTTTCTGTACCATAGAACTATTTTAGAATTTTTAATTAATTTTATTAATATCTTATGGGTTTTGTTTATTTTTCCATTATTTTATTTCTTTTTTGATTTATAGAAGAAACAGTAAAATCGTTATAAATGTGTCAAATTCATACCATAATGTCATTCTAATATATTACATCAATTTAAATGAAATTTTTTAAATCAAATTCTTGTGAATTTTTACAGAAAGTTGGTTTCCCACTCTGAAAAATACAAAAAAAAAAAAAAAAAAAAAAAAAAAAAAAAAAAATCGGACTACGTAAATCAAAAAATAGTTTGTTGAAAACAGCAGTCTTGTTATACAAAAAGTGCAGATAAGATCTGCACAAAATATAACAGGATCTAGAAGACAAGCCTTCATCGAGATACAAAAAGTGTTGTTTTTCTGTGAATGCTACACCCCACGTGCAATAAGAAGGAACAGATTAGAGTGAAAAGGGAGCCTCTCTGTCATTAAGTTCTGCATAGAAACCCATGAGTGTCAACCTCGTGATGGGCCAGTGCAGCAGGTTCTCCCCCTTCTGCCAGGGGTGTCTTAATTTAGATGTAGTATCTTACAGCAAGTCCCACCTTTCTTGTTTTGTCGTTTTAGCGAAGGCAGGGCTGATATTTCTATTTATATAATCGCTCACAATGCTAGGAATTTTCTTCCCAAATGCAAAGAGAAATATATCCTGTGCTTTTAAAGGCTAATTATTTATAAGTGTTAAATTCTTTTTCTAAAAAAAAAAGTCAGAGAATAGAAAATGGGGTATATTTTTCTATATTTGTCATTGAATAGTAGATATTAGTCAAAAAATACTAATTATGTATTAAAATTTATGTACATTTCTTTCTACAATATAGCATAACTTAAAAATTATAACACTTAAAAGTTCATTTTTTTCTCAGAATTTATACTTCATACCGAAAATTAATTAAAAATTTTTTATTAATTTATTTTAAATTAAATTTTTAAGAAACTTATTTTTATGCCATCACGTTTTGTTACTAGATGGCGCTCGTCTCAAAAATTATCTAGGCTATTATTTACTGCAGTAAGATAAAGTAGGAAATTTAAAGTATTAGTTTTTAATTTATTTTTGAAACTAATACTATCATATTCTTAAAAATAAATTCTAACCCATTGATTAAAAAAATTGGGGAATTCTAGGATAAGAATGATTGCTTTAATAGCCTATTTAAGGCGAGTTATTGAAAACTTCAAACCTTTGATTCTGCAAAGGTATTTTTCCTTGATAAAATTTATCAGAATTAAAAATGTTTTATTTCTTGTAACTGGGTAACGCCGTTTGATATCTACTGGTTTTCCCGTATTATTGGCAAACATGCATACGATAGAGAGCGAACAGATGAAAAATAGTTAGTATCGTGAAATGGTTATCTACACTACTGGCCATTGAAATTGCTACACCAAGAAGAAATGCAGATAACAAAATGATATTTATTGGACAAATATATTATACTGGAAATAACAAGTGATTAAATTTTCAAGAAATTTGAGTGCATAGATCCTGAGAAATCAATACGTAGAACGACCACCTCTGCCAGTAATAACACCAATTATACGCCTGGGCATTGAGTCAAACAGAAATTGGATGGCATGTACAGGTACAGATGCCCATGCAGCTTCAAGACGATGCCACAGCTCATCAACCGTAGTGACTGGCGTATGTTGACGAGCTAGTCTCTCAGAAACCATGGGCAGACGTTTTCTATTGGCGAGAGATCTGGACGTGCAGACCAGGGCAAACGCCCAACATTTTCCGTATCAAGGAAGGTTATACAATACCGGCAACATGCTGTCGTGCATTATCCTGCTGAAACATAGGGTTTTGCAAGGCTCGAATAAAGGGTAGAGCCCCGGATCGTAACACACTAGAAATGTAACGTGCACTGATCAAAGTGCCATGACCGAGACGCGTATCCAATAGCACCTCCTACCATCAAGCTAGGTGATGGCCAATATGACGATGATGAATGCACGCTGCCAATATGCTTTCACCACGATGCCATCAAACACGGATGCGACTATCTTGATGCTGCAAACAGAACCTAGATTCATCTGAAATAATGACGTCTCGCCATTCGTGCGTCCAGGTTCGTCGTTGATCACACCATTGATGCAGCGTCAAGGGTAGTCGCAGCCATGGTCTCCGAGCTGAGAGTCCATGCTGCTGCAAACGTTCATGCTGCTGCAAGAGTCCATGTTCTGCAAGAGTTCGTGCAGACACTTGTTGTCTTGCAAACGACCCCAATTCTTGACTCAAAGCTCGTGATGTGGCTGCACGATCCATTAAGGCCATGCGGGTAACATGCTTGTCTTCTCGGCTGCTAGTGATAGGGGGCCGTTGAGATCCAGCACAGCGTTCCGTATTACCGTCCTGAACCCATCGATTCCATATTCTGCTAACAATCATTGGATCTCGACCGACGCGAGCAGCAATACTGCGATACGATAAACCGCAATCCCGGCACGCTACAATTCGATCTTTATCAAAGTCAGAAACGTGCTGGTACGCATTTCTGCTTCTTACACGAGACATCACAACAACTTTTCACCAGGCAACAACGTTCAAATGCAATTTGTGTATGAAAACCGGCTGAACAATTTCCTCATTTAAACACATTGTAGGTGTCGCTACCGGCGCCTGCTTTGTCTGAATACGCTGAAAAGCTAATCATTTGCATATCACAGCACCTTCTTCCTGTCATTTAAATTTCACGTTTGTAGCATGTCGCCTTCTTGGTGTAGCAATTTTAATGGCTAATAGTGTACATTATCTAATTATTTTTAGGGAGAGTTACATTAGATATTTTTCTTTCAGACTTTGAAAATAAATTTCTACATTATGGATGTCGCATTTTCGGATTAAAATCTTCTAACACGCTATTTGACGCCAACGAATTCAACTTATGTTGTGTGCAAGTTGGGCAACTAGATTGTAACTGGGTGTGGTTGGGTTGAGATACTTGAGGCACAGGTTGGAGAACCTTTATTTATACACACATAAACACCACACACACACAATTAGAGACATACCCTATTTAATGCATTTAAACACAGATAATTACTGACTCATGGAAGGACTCCACTTCTAAGCCGAAAACCAGATACTCAGCTATATGCAGTATGAGCGAAATATGCTTCCTCTTCGGTGAGAGTCTGTAGGCCAACTAATACACAGAGTTGCGCTAAATATTTTCCTCTCGGGGCGAGAGACTGTAATAAATAATAAACGTTTCTCGGTGGGAGAGGCTGGTGGCGCAATACTTCCTCTCGGATGAGAGTCTGTAGTCTGACTGATAATTTCTCCTAAACGCCACAAGGGATGCTCTTGTCAGTGTGCAAGAGGTAGCACAGCTACACTTGTCAAAAATGTCATAATATTTATTTGGATCACTAATTACTACATGAAGAAAACTCAGTGTTCAACCAATTATAAACTTTCAACATTAATCTTATGTGATTCATGTGTATACTTTATAATTTCTTATTATACTTTCTTTTCATTGTATAAGCTAATGTTCGCTTTTCATATTAAATAATTAATACTTCATATTCATATTGACTATTTGTAAAAACATTTTTTTTTTTTTTTTTTTTTTTTTTTTTTTTTTCAATATTTGTAAAAATTTTCGGTTCACCAAATTTTGTTTATATTATCTACAATTTTTTTTTTTTTTTTTTGGGTTTATTTTTAATTACTTAACTTTCATTTTCTTATTTTTAAAATTATTTTACGATAAAGATAATGATAAAATTAATAAAATATTTTACATTGTGGTAAAATAATTAATTTAATTGGATTAAAATATTTTACATATAGTGTGTATTTTTTTTTCTGCGTGTATGTTAAAAATATTTCAGTTTCTTTTTGCAAAAGAAAATATTTGAATATTAGAATTGAAATTGAAGTAAAACAAAAGCAGACGAATTGCATCATGGGTAATCTTTTAAAATAATCTTGTTATCTTAATATTTATCGTCTATACCTTATCTAATCCAACATGTACATATTATTTAACTAAAATGTTTAAAGAATTTATAAGCCATTTTTAAAGGATTTATTCTTATAATAAAAGTGAAAAGAGTTTTCTTAGCGCAGTTAATACATATACGTCGGTTCAGATTCTGATATTTTGGTTAGTTTAATATTCCACCTATGTAAATTAATTGTTCTCTTTTCTATCATCAAATACTACATGAATAACCTCTGCATGATTCAAATTAAGGAATTGAAAATTTGAATTTTTAGATTACAGCATTCACCCAATTATTTTTATGTGGATATAATTTTCTTAATAGCCACGTATGGCTAATTATAAGGATTGTCAAATTATTAATTATTGAATTATTGATATTGTTAAATTTCATCGTTTTAAAACATTTAGACTCTTTTATTCATTCTAAACGTTCCACTAATAGTATTTTGATCTTTTTTTAAAAACTATTAAGGGTTTTTAACTGTTAATTTTTTGACAGTGAGCACTTAACGAGGACATTTAATCACTAAGCTTTGTAGCTTGGTTTGGTTTGTCGCTCTACGGTCATCTTGTGCACACGGGGGCTAAGCAGACCGAGGCCTACAATTTAAAGTGAATTCCGAACCACTAACAAATATCCATGTCACCATTAAGAATCGAACTGGAGCCTGTGGTACCAAAGGGCAGAGAGCTAGCCAATTAGCTATCAGGCCGTTGAAAATTTGTAGCAGCTTCAGAATTACTCTGAATGGACACCATCTCCTCGGAAAGACCTGTACTTCGCAATCGTGTGCGCTACACATATAGTCAATGCAGAGGTGTAAATAACAACCCAGCTACGCTCCAACCTCGGGAACGTGCCGAGCAAAAGAGCAGAGACACCGAACCTTATTCTTGACATGTCCTTGTAATCGCTCTGTGAAGAGCCCCCCCCCTCCCCCGAATCAAGTCCGGAGATCAGGGGGGGGGCTTAATTTACCCTTCCCCCCTCATCCAAAAGACGAAATTGACGATACAGATTTGCAATGTGCAACCCAGTGAGCGTCCCCAGGGGAGAAACTCTAAATGTACAATTAGGATTTTGCTGCTGCATTACGCTAACACGACAATATGTCTTCTTGAGGGAAGTTTCTAATGAAAACTGGCTTAAATCCGTGTCTGTCAGCAATCCGTTTCCCTCTGATCCCATTATATGCAATAGAAAAAAGAAAAATAAGGAAAACTGCAAGAAATAAATTCAAAATATACTAAACCTATTTTAACATTTATTCTTGATTTAACATCTCACTTATTATTATTCATGAAATATTCTATCTTTTCTATTATAGATGTTTTTTGTGCAACGATTGTTATACATTGATAGCCATTGTTAAACATATATAAATTTTATTATGCTGACTATTATGAGCTCATTTCAGAAAAAATGGCGTCTCCTGCGGGGCAAAACGTCAAATTTAAATTTGATCAATAGCAGATTTTTATCTTTTGTTTCTATGACGCACGCGCAGTTGTCAATTCAATATCGGTGACTTTCGTGTTGCTGCTAGTTAGGCTGCAGTAATATTAATTTCTGTGAAATGAGAAAGAGACTTGCGTTTTCCACCCAAAAAGCCATAATGTCTCATAATTTCATAGAAAAATGTGTGTCATTTAGGGATCTGCAATATTTTTTTTAATCCTATACCTGTCTCCAACCTCTAGGTCATTAGTCGACGAGCAGCCCAATACAGTAAAGAACGACAAAAAAAAAAATCACTAAAGACATTTACAGTAACATAAAAAAGGATACAGTTAGGCTATGTGATGAGGTCTCTCCAGTCATGGGCATGCCATAGTCTCAATATGGGAAGATATCTGTAGAAGCCAATCCTATTCTATATAGGTGACTTTCTAAGTAGTCATGGCCCATGAAAAATTTAAAGCAGGTCACGCAGACTTCTCTAGGCAAGAAATTGAGAATTCTTGTTGACTTATTCAATAGGGAATTCCACTTTTTCTCAGGAGCCTTCTCTCAAATTTTAAGGCGAGTCAGTCATTTAGCGAGAACAGGGGGCACCACGAGTAGGTGACTGACATCAGTCCCCCTCGAATCTGCAACAATAGATTATTTTTGTTATTTTAATAAGTGAGAAAAAATACGGTTATGGTATAACGGCCTGTACTGTCCAGGCTGTCCAATTTGCCTGTCTAATTTAAAATTTCATATCTCAACTGTAGAAAAACATTTATGCAAGATCGGTGACTTAATTTTGTTCACAATGACCTACCTCATCAAAAGAGTTTGCAGTTGAATAGCGAACGTAGAAAAATAGTTAAAAATCAAAAGAGCCATTTACAAATATTGTTATATTTTCTACTTATATTTTATAATTAGTCGGTTGTTTTGTTTGAAATACCTCTTGTATTGACTAATTTAGGCGAAGGGCTGACAACCCTACCCGTAAAAAGAAAAATATCTCCTGTCTCGAAATCTGCCAACAGGCAGACGGACTTGGTCCACCATGGGGCTATTCTGCCCCTGATGCTGATTTACTAATTAATTCAGTATATTTTATTTGAGGAATATCCAGTGCAATTTATTTAGCATAATTAGGATTTGTCGCGGGAAAGCTGATATTTTTTTATTTTTTTTGTAAATTTTTCATTTTGATTATTTACCATTGCTAAAACTTTTAACGATATGTGTACATAAATAAGTTATATATAAAAAATGTTTAAAGTCAATTCCTACTTTTTTTTCACTCTATTGCAGAAAGTCTTTTATAAATAATTTTCATTAATTTTTTTAAGTTTAACTGGCGCCATTTGTTGGTAGATATATGCAACTTAAATCTAAAAAAACTAAAATGAATTAATTAAATTTTAATTAATGAATTAATATTTGAAAAAACTGTATTGTCAACAAGTGTCATCCACTACAAGTTCCAAAAAAAAGGTATTTGAACTTGAGTGGATGAATAAAAAGTATTTTATGAACGATTGAAAATTTGAACAAGATATATATATAGGGAGAGAGTGTGAGCTAATAGAAGGAATTGAAAAACAACGTCAAATTACTGCATCAACGAAACTTGCCATAAAAATCCCACTCTATATCTCATTATGTAAGTCTCACGATTTTGTATAGTATCGAACATGAATCCTTTGAAATTAATCAATCATTTATTGCCCCATAAATCTAGTAAAGTATCGATTTTAATTGGCATATGGTCAAGGTTTCATAGATTGTTATCAAAATCATGCAGCCATAATTCAATCGAATTATTACATTCACTTGATTAATGAACTAATTAAGGTGCTAAGCTGTATTACGTGACTGTCAATTATAGAAATATATGGATTCTTCTAATTATAATTTACGTGGTTTTCTTCAGAACAATAATTGTGAAATCAAGTGAAAAGAAAAAGTTTACTGGAATCGTTTGCTTCGTTTTTTTCAATAAACACGATTTTCGAAACTGATAATTGGAAATCTTTTATTAATATTTATAAAAGTGGCAGTAGTGGGAGTAATTGTGTAAATTTTAAATCAACTTTTAAATAGAAAATTAATTATTAATTATTATTTAATTACTTAATAATTGTTATTTATTAACTTTTAATTCTATGACAACAGAGATGTAATTTTACTAAATGCAGCAAAAATAATATTTCAAATATATTTTAAGAACACATAATTTTTGCTTATGAGAAGTTCATATTTTTATCAAGTTTTCAAATATTACGGTATATATTTACTGGTAGAATACTACCAGGAAATACTGGAATTTTCTTTATTCGAATCATTAAAAGGGGATGATATTATAGTTCACTATCTAAAACATTAAAAACAAGTAATATAAAAAAAAAAAAATTTAATGTCAATTTCTACTTTTTTTTTTCATTATATTGCAGAAAGTCCTTTATAAATAATTTTCATTCATTTTTTTAAGCTTATCTGGCGCCATCTATTGGTAGATATATGCAATTTAAATCTAAAAAAAAACCCTAAAATTAATTAATTAAATTTAATTACTGAATTAATATTTGAAAAAAACTACATTAGCATCCAGTGTCATCCACTACAAGTTCAAAAACAAATGTGTTTGAACTTGAGTGGATGAATGCAAAGTATTTTATGAACGATTGAAAATTTGAACAAGATATATATAGGGAGAGTGTGAGCTAATAGATGGAATTGAAAAAAATCATTTCGTATAAGCATGTAGGTATAAAACAAGAATTCGATTTAATTGAAAGATTTCCTAATATTTAAATATTTTAAGAATTCACATATTTTTCAAAATTTTCTCCGAGCTTCCTAATTCTTAAAATCAAATCAATTATAGATATAAAGGTTTATTTTGACTAATTGTTTTCAACCTTACAATTACTTCTTTTAGATAATGCTCATGTGATTTGTTTACAGCTTTAAATATCTACGAAACCACAGGTTTCGAAGCTCAGTGAATTTTGCTACCTTAGCAATTGTATCATCTACTATACAGGCTTCTACGATGTCCTATTTCAAACAGTAAAAGATCTGTCAGCTATAGGGAAATTGTAGTTCAATATTTAGTGGATTAATATGATTAATAAGTGGCTGAAAATATTCCTCGGTTAGATATGTGGTAAATTTGGCAATTGGGCCAATTTGAAGATCAATACG
Organism: Caerostris darwini; assembly: GCA_021605075.1. Taxonomy (NCBI): domain Eukaryota; kingdom Metazoa; phylum Arthropoda; class Arachnida; order Araneae; family Araneidae; genus Caerostris; species Caerostris darwini. The sequence continues at coordinate 15,941 of BPLQ01003573.1, forward strand.
AATACTTGCATTATGATCATTGTCAGTATATGATACGATGTGTAAACGTTTGACCTTTTTCATTCTTGTACTTGCAAATGTACCTCAAAAAAGGACATCCACAAGTTAAAAATAGGTCTTTAAACCTTCTTGTATAACGACTTTTTATTCTTTAAAGAAAGGTAAGAAGGCCATTCTAGAAAATATATGCATAATTTATTTTTTTTCAAAATTTTGTCAGTGAACTTTGGAATGAAATCTGTGCTACGAACTCATGAGTTGAACTTTCATAACAGAACATACTGATTGCTTAAACAAATTTTGTATAATCATACATATAATCAACATTTACATATTAATCGTTTCTGATTCGTTGATTAGTGTTTGTACAAGAAAAAAATAAGACAGAAAATTAAAAGAAATCGTTTAAAAAATTATAAGAAGATTGGCTAAAATTTATCTGAAAAAAAATAATAATCGATATCTTCAGCAATTCGAAAATATAGATTAATTTACTGATTGCCTTGCCCAAATTGAAAAGCGAATTCCAATGATATATATTATGAAGATATACATGAAATTTCTCTTTCCTATTTTTTAATGTATTTCTTTGTATACTAGATAATAAACGATTTAAAATATGTTATGCAAAAATACAGAATTTTAATTTCTTTAAGTTAAAAAGATAACTTCTTTGCGAAAATATTACTTCAAAAATCAATTACACAAACATGTTGTGATATTGTTAGAAAGAATAAATTAAATGCTTCAAAATTGAAAGAATGAATTAAATAAATTAATGAAACAATGAATTAAATTTTATAAAATTGGAAGAAAAAATGAATTAAATATATTAATAAAAGAATGAATTAAATAAATTAATGAAAGAATGAATTAAATTTTACAAAATTGGAAAAAAAATGAAAAAATTAAATTAAATAAATTAATGAAAGATTGAATTAAAAAAATTAATGAAAGATTGAATTAAAATTTTCAAAATTAATAAAAAGGAAGGAATGAATTAAATAAAATAATGAAAGAAGGAATTAAATAAATTAACGAAAGATTGAATTAAATTTTACAAAATTGGAAAAAAAACGAAAGAATCTATTAAATAAATTAATGAACGAATGAATTAAATTTTACAAAATTGAAATAGGAAAGATAAAGTGAAATCTTAAATTGGTGATGAAGGACTAATTTACAAATACTTTACTTGTATCTACATATCTATATGTTTTTAATTTTTAATTTAATTTTAGTTTTGAAATCCAATTAATATTCCATTTCATTTAAGTTATCGAAATTTAATATACTATATTCAAACAAACCAGCCAAAGCCGAGTTATATTTGCTATTTTTAATAAAAATGTAATTATTGTTTGATTTTTGAGAATTGAATTTGTTATTTTTTAATTTATAAATAATTTTATATGCATTGTTCTATATAAAAGAAAAAATATTATCGAAAACTTTTATATATATGTATATATATATATGTATATATATGTATATATATATATTAAAATGTAATTAGATGTATTCAAAATATTTTCCCACCAATATTTTATTTCTAGCATTATTTTATACTTTATAAATGTTAAAATCTCTTTATATATTAAGTAAGAGATTCATTATTCTATCTAAAACTTAAAAACTACAACATTTAAATTTAAAATGAAAAGCTGGACTTCTATTATTATTTTATCTGGTCCGTAGTCATAAACTAAGAAACAATTCTTATTAGCCATTTTTTAATTCAATAAATATCTTTTTATTGCCACCAAACTTTATATTTTGTTAAAGAATTAGAAAGGGTAAATGACGTTACAGTTCTTTTTGAGTCTGTCACCATGGTGATTTTGTGTCTGGTGGCGTTATCATTTCTGTCAAATTTTTTTTTTTTATCATTATTAGATTTTTGTACTCGTGATTAATATTGTTTTTAATATTATTTATAGATTCGACTTCTTCATTTCATACAGAAATTTTCTTCCAGTTTATTATTATCTTCAATTTATTTCTTTGATTTAAAAAGTTGGAATTGTTTTATTTTCTGTTGTTGGCAACATCGGATATCTGCTAGTCAATTATAAAACTCAACTTCCGAAGATTTTTCGAAACGACTAATTTAGAAAATATCCGATTTGTAATTAACAATTTGAACTGCTACAAAACCAATTTAGATATCAAATTGATTTTTAAAGGGATTTCTTTTTGTATGACAAGAAAGAAAACCGTCCATTAAAAAATGAAAATCGTTTTCATACTGTTATCTCGAACAAATTAATAACAAAATAAATCGTTTGCAGGTTAAAATGGCAACAAAAATGTTAACTTCTGTTTACTAATTAGTAATAAAAGAATGAAAATAAAAAAAAAACAAGAACTGGATGAGATTATTTAAAGCTAACTGATGATGAACATGTACATATTATATCACTAAATCATTCAGTTCATTATATCATTATCTGCATTCTAATCTTTTCGTAAACTCATTTTCGACGAACCAACACGAACAGTTTTCCAATCGAGTTTAAGATCACATTAACTATTTCTCATCTCCTTTTTATGGTATTTTATAGCTAGAAGAACAGACATTCTAGCAAGAACAGAACACTTCTGGGTAAGTAATCAATCTTTAAGAATGTAATTCATTCTGTTTTTTTAATAGTTGGTTGCTTCATTAAGAAATAAATTTCAGGTTACAGATCCTTTACCTTGTAATGACTAAATTAAGATACGTGATTGAATTTCTTGTAGAAGATTGGATGTTTTAATTTGCTTTCAAAAATTAATTTAAATATTTATGGAACTATGAATTATCGTTTATGCATGAGTTTTGATTGGTGGTGGTTTTCTAAGATAATTATTTCTAAGAATTATTTCTAATGATGAATTGATTTCTTTTCTATAAATAGCTTTAATTTTAATAATTAAAGCCATTTATTATTCGTTTGATGTCATCCATTATTAATATAAAATATATTTGGATTCTGAGAATGAAAATTGCTTCTGGTATCATAATAATTATAATAATATATATTTATAATTATTTTATTAATTGAGCCGTTTTTTTCTTTGAAAGTGGTGTATTATAAGTCCATTTTATATTATAAGGAGATATTTAAGGATTTGCATCTGAATGATTTGAAAAATATTGCTATATGTTAATACGCTCATTTTAAATATTAAATTGATTTAAGTTTATAATGTGAAACTTTTTAAGTATGTTAAAGTTTAAAAAAAAGTTTATGTTTAATGTCTGTTTAAAGGTTATGTTAAAGTTTTTAAAGTATTAATTAAAAGAAATTTATATTTTTGATGACCTTAAATGGACTTGCATTATTTTCAAAGTCCACAAAATGTGAAAATCGTACATTTACGAAATATTAAATATGATATTTCAATTGAATTAAACCAATTTTTTATAGAAGTTTTATTAAATATGTCAGAAAAAAAATAAAACTACTTTATTTCGATATTTCTTCGTCATTTTAACTAAGTTAATTACAATTTTCTATTAATATGTACCATTTTTAATGTTTTTCATTATGAGAGAGTTTTCAAAAATAGTCATGATGTTGGAAGAATGTAAGGTAACAGATCGATCCTATCGTTGAATTTTCCAGATGTGATGCGCTTGGCATGATGATATAAAAGGTG
>BPLQ01003577.1:0-13676 GCA_021605075.1 Caerostris darwini
ATGGATTGAAAGGATTGATTATATGCATTGATTTTAAGTAAACGTTTTGATTTTGTCTTAAAAAGAAGGATAGTATTTAAAATTATCTGCTATTTTAATTAAAGAGATGGCTTAAGTTTTATATTTCGATGGATGGGGGTATGTTTTCCCTTATTTTGCTTTGTAAAAATCAATGGACTTGGTGGGTTTTGTATATAGCATTGTATATTGAACTACTACTACACCAACGACACCACTGTTCCCATGAATAAGTTGCTCCATTATATTGCTCCATTAGAAATGATGTAAGTGAGAAGTCTGATTGCACTCCGTGACTCACTACAGTCATATGAAACCGGGATCTTCAGTTTAGAGTGGATTTCGACCCACAAAAACATCCATGGCAAACTTCCTACAAACATGTATTCGAAAGCGAAACATTTGGCACTGAGCGCCAGAGCGTTAGTCACTCAGCTAATCATAACTAATAAATGATTTTTAAGTAGTATTTCAGGATGTTCGAAAACGTGGGGTCTATCATGAAAAAAGAAATTAAAACAATTGTAAGTATATGCAATCATTTTATGTTGCATATAAAAGTAAAGTAACAGGGCGTCCTTCCTAATACTTCCGATTTGGTGTCAACTATTGTTTTATTATTTGTTATTAGATGCTTTCCACTTGAGATTGATATTGGTTTCAAATATTTTTTATTTCAAATATCTATTTAAATAATGCTGATCTGTTCATATTCATTTAATAAATTTCTTATAGAATTTTGCTAAGCAACTCAATATTACCATGGTATTTGCCCACTAATTTCTTTGATTATAAAATAGTTAGTTTATGTAAAATAAAATGTTTTATTTTCTGTAGCTGGGCAATGCTGAGATTTATCTCCTTATATCTTTATAAAAGCAAAATATTAATTCCCAGTCTTCCAGGATTTTGGCATTCTTTCGCAAATTTCCTTCTTTTCGTCCTTGAAGACTTCCTGTCTTCCCTCATTACTCCACCAAAAAGCAAAAGATGATTTCCTTTATGAAATCAAACCGCAGTTGGTAGTTATCACGATTTCTACTTTCTGTTTGATTAAGTGACTAATTAAAGAGTTCGGTCCATTATTTTCCCGGTCTGTTATTCGGTTAGGTAAACTGGCATTCCGTTAAATTACCCGTCCGATTCCCCGTTCCTTTAATCAGCAATGAATTCTCCGTCATTGATATGCATGATGAGGGAGATAATGGCGAAAGGAATTTCGCATCTGAAAAGGAATGTCACCTCCCTGAATAATTGCGGTGCCTATCTGATCTGTCGCAGCTCGCACTAAAAGCATTTGTTGTGGCCTATCTATTATTGTAACTTCCAGTGGAGTGTTTAGTTCTGGGAGTTAATCAATTGGAATCATTTCGTATTTTATATAAGTCGTATGCAATGAAGTAATGTAAATAATGTTGAATTAATGCAAATATGTGATATAGGGTTTTATTAAGATTGGTTAGGTTGATTAACAAAAATTGCAAGAATTAAGATTTTCGTAAATGAACTGATTATCTGCATTGCTTTTTAAATTAAAGGTTTGATTTTATGGAAAATAACAAGAATAGTATTGAAAAATTCCTTGAGACTAGAATTCAAGCGATCGCTTACGTTTTTCTTCTTCTATGGATGAGGTATGTTATTATTATTATTTTTTTTTTTGCTTTGGAAATATCAGTGCTCTTGGTAGTTTGAGTTTGGTTTGTCGCTCTACGGTCATTTTTTTGCACACTTCACGCTGATTAGATCGCCACCTACAGTTTAACGCGGATTCCGAACCACTAGCAAAACATCCATGCCACTGCCATGATAAAAACCTGAAGACTGGGGAAACAATGGCCAGAGAGCTAGCCAATTGGCCATCACGCTTCATGTGGACTTGATAGGTAATGTATATTGCATTGTATATTGAACTACTATGACTACACGACAACACATCACTATGCCAAGAGCTGAATTGCTCCTTTAAATTTTGAGAATTATGTGGGTTAGAAGACTAATTATGCTTTGTGACGCTCTACGGTCATATGAGACTGGGAGCTAAATATTAAAGTGGATTCTGAACCACTAAAAACATCTCCTACATGATCGGTACTCGAGCCAAAACCCGTGGCACTTAGCGCCAGAACGCTAGACACTCGGCCATTCATATCTGTTAATTGATTTTTATTCGGCCATTCATATCTCAGGATATTCGAAAAGACGTGGTTTTTTATGAAATAAAGAAAACAAAAAATAAAAACAATTCTAGGTATATCCAATTATTACATATGATTTATAAATGTAAAGAAACATGACATCCTTCCAACTAATACTTCCGATTTGGTGTCATATGCTGACGTCTATTGTTTAATTATTTGTTATTAGAGGTTTTGCATTTGCGGTTGAGACTGTTTTCAAATATCTATTTTAAATAATTCCTATTTGTTTTTCACATTCATTTACTAAATTTCATATAGAATTTTGCTAAGCAACTCATTATCACCACGACATTTATCCACTAATTTCTGATTATCAAAAAGCTGGTTGATTGAAAATATAATGTTTTATTTTCTGCAGCTAGGCAACGCTAAGTTTTATCAATTTATCTTTCTAAAAGCAAAATATTAATTCCCTGTCTTCCAAGATTTTGGCATTCTTCCTTAAAATTCCTTCTTTTCGTCCTTGAAGATTTCCGGCCTTTACTCATTACTCCACCAAAAGCAAAAAGAAAGCTTATTTTATGAAATCAGACAGCAGTTGGTAGTCATCACGATTTCTACTTTCTGATTGATTAAGTGACTAATTAAAGAGCTCTGTCCATTCTTTTCCCAGCCTGTTATTCGGTTGGGTAAACTGGCATTCTGTTAAATTACCCGTCCGATTTCCCGTTCCTTTAATCAGCAATGAATTCCCTGCCATTGATATGCATGATGAGGGAGATAATGGCGAAAGGAATTTCGCATCTGAAAAGGAATGTCACCTCCCTGAGTAATTGTGGTGCCTATCTGATCTGCCGCGACTAACACTGAAAGCGTTTGTTGTGGCCTATCTATTATTGTAACTTCGAATGGAGTGTTTAGTTCTGGGAGTTAATCAATTGGAAACATTTCGTATTTTATCTGAGTCGTGTGGAATGAAGTAATGTAATTAATGTTGAATTAATGCAAAGATGCGATACATGGTTTTATCACTAATAGGTTGATTAAAGAATTCGTAATAATTTAAATTTTCTTAAATGCATTGATTACATGCATTGGTTTTTAAATTAAAGGTTCGATTTTATTTAAATAAGAAGTATAGTACTGAAAAGTTTCCTGGGATTGGAATTCAAGGAATGGTTTATATTTTTCTTCTTCGGTGGATGAGGTATGTTTTGGTTATTTTGCTTGGAAATATTAGTGGACTTAGTAATTTGAGTCTGGTTTGTCGCTCTACTGTCTTTTTCTTTTTTTCGTACATTTTATGCTAATTAGATCTACTATTTAACGTTGATTTTGAACCACTAATAAAACATCCTATCCACTGCCATGATAAGAACTTGAAGCCTGTGTTAACAAAGAGATCTGTCTGATTGGTTCCTAGGCCGCATGTGGACTTGTTAGGTGATGTATCTTACATTATATATTGAACTACTACTATTGCACCACAACACATCACCTGTACATAAGGGAAAACAGTGCTTTCAGAGAGGGCCTTTAGGGGCTACTGCACCTATTTGAGCATCCTACGACGAAATTTTAATAAACTACTACCAGCATATGCGAGACATTTTGCACACATGGTTACAATCGCCATCGAATCTCCTATTTTCGTAAGTAAGGCTACCAGCGATTTCACACTTCGATCCTCTTGTACCTCTCGTTGAAAGCTATTGCACGGTAAAATTGGGCCAAGAGTCGTGCTGTATAACAAAATACTACTACTACTACACCATACCACATCGCTGTGTCTAGAGCTGAGTTGCCCATTTACAGTTTGGAAATGATGTGGGTGAGAAGTCTGCTTAGGCTCTATGACGCTCTATAGTCGTATGAGACCGGGACCTAAGGTTCAGAGTGGACTCCGAACCACTACATAAATCCATGGCTTCGCAGGCACATAAGCCCGAAACCTGTGACACTGAGCAACAGAGCACTAGATACTCGGCCATTCATATCTATTAAATGATTTTTAAACAGCATATCATTATGTTCGAAAAAGTGTCGGTTTCTGTTAAAAAAAAAATTGAAACAATTATAAGTATCTACAATTACTGTATGGGGCTTATAAAAGTAAAGAAATAGGCAATCCTCCGAGTTAATACTTCCGATTTGGTGTCATCCGCTGACATCTATTGTTTTATTATTTGTTATTAGAAATTTTGCACTTGAGATTGATATTAGTTCCAAATATATTTTATTTCAAATATCTATTTTAAATATTCATCACTATTTTAAATATCTATTTTAATTCTTCATATTCATCTAATAAATTACTTATAGAATTTTACTGAGCGACTCATTATCACCACAACATTTGTCCACTAATTTCATTTTCTGCAGCTAGGCAACGCTGAGTTTTATCTCCTAATATCTTTATAAAATGAAAATATTAATTCCCAATCTTCCTGGATTTTGGCATTCTTTCGTAAAATTCCTTCTTTTTGTCCTTGAAGATTTCCGGCCTTCACTCATTATTCCACCAAAATCAAAAGAAAGCTTCCTTTATGAAATCAAACCGCAATGATAGTTATCACGATTTCTACTTTCTGATTGATTAAGTAACTAATTATAGAGTTCTGTCCATTCTTTTCCCGGCCTGTTATTCGGTTGGGTAAACTGGCATTCCGTTAAATTACCCGTCCGATTTCCCGTTCCTTTAATCAGCAATGAATTCCCCGCCATTGATATGCATGATGAGGGAGATAATGGCGAAAGGAATTTCGCATTTGAAAAGGAATGTCACCTCCCTGAGTAATTGCGGTGCCTATCTGATCTGCCGCAGCTCGCACTAAAAGCATTTGTTGTGGACTATCTATTATTGTAACTTCCAATGGAGTGTTTAGTTCTGGGAGTTAATCAATTGAAAATATTTCGTGTTTAATCTGAGTCATGTGGAATGAACTAATGTAATTAATGTGGAATTAATGCAAAAATGCGATGCAGGATTTTATTAAGATTGGATAGGTTTGATTAAAGAAATTGCTAGAATTAAGTTTTTCTTAAATGGATTCTTTATATGCATTGGTTTTTAAATAGAATGTTCGATTTTATTGTAAATAAGAAGATTGGTATTAAAAAATTCCCTGCTATTGGAATTCAAGGGATGTTTTATGTTTTTCTTTTTCGGTGGATGAGATATATATTTTTATTATTTTGCTTTGGAAATATCAGTAGACTTGGTAGTTTGAGTTTGGTATGCAGCTCTACGGTAATTTTCTGCTCACTTTATGGAAATTAGAACGAGTTCCTACAGTATAAAGAGGATTCCGAAACACTAACAAAACATCCACGCTACTGCCAGAATACGAACCAGAAACCTGCTATGCCAAAGGCCACAGAGCCAGCAAAATGGCCATCAGACATCAAGCGGACTTCGTAGGTATTGTGTCTTGCATTGCATATTGACGCTCTGCAGTCATTAGGAAACCGGGATTTACGGCCTAGAGTGGATTCCGTCCGACTACAAACATCCATGGTACCACATCCAACAACACGAAACCTGTGGTACCGAGTGCCTGAGCGCTTGACACTCTGCCATTAGTCCCCTTGTATACTGGACTACCTGTTTGGTGTTTTTCAGAATTTAGTTATTAAAATCGGATTATTAATTTCTCAATAATTTAAAATAAAACGGTAAAATTGTTTGCCTGACACGTGTGTGGTCTTGATTCATTTGATCATGGGTAGACTAAATTATTTCTAAAATTATGCGTTGTTCAGAAATGTTTATTTATTAAAATTTATGATATGTTGATGCGAGATTTATTTATTAAACTTCGCTGCGACAGCGCTTAACTCACAAAACACAATTATATAAAAAGTATTTGCAAAATCATTTTACTATTTCTTTCAAGAGTCATTGTACACTCCACTCGACTGTTGTGCCCTCCGTATTACGTGGAACTCTTCACTCGACTTTCGGCATGCCATGCATTGACCAGTATAAGCACTGACGGACAAATTGTGACCGACTTGTTGTTGCTCAATTCATGCACTAGTCGGGAAGCCTCTTCCGCGTCACATACGCACATCTACTCTACGTCAACCCGACCGTTACCCTACTCTCAAGCACGTATTCGAAAGAAATTTGTTATAGAATCTTCAGCTGAGTGGATAAAAGCCGCATGCGGCAGTTCGACGACCGCTGGCCGTTTTAAAAGCAACTTTGATGCACTGAAAAGGTTTCTTATTACCAGTTTATTGTCTTATTCATAAGTCAAATAACAATAGCTCATTGGGCCGTAAAAATAGTTTTCATAGTTTTAAATATTCAATTTTTTGGGTATTGCAGTACTTTTATTCCAATGTAATTGCATCACTGCCAAAAAATGATAAACAAACATTTTAAATGTTGTATGTATGTATGTATATATATTGTTAAAAATTATAAATTGATGATTCCCAGATCATTCTTCCTATTAAAGAGTGTTCCAATATGGTTGATTGACAAATCACATTTTCTTTTGTGAACTGTTCCATTATATGGATGATCTATATATTCCATTTCCCTTCCTGGAATACTCCATTATATTGATGATGTCCAGATATCTCTTCCTTTTATGGAATTTCTATCATCCATTAAGTTTCGCCTTATCTATAAGAAAAATTAAAGGATTAACCCACGAATAATCTCACATGATATATCACAGCCGCTATCTTACTTTGTTTATTGTTTCTTCCAAATGCCTTTTTAAAATGGACAAGTCTTCATATAATTGAATAAGAGGTCATATCCATTAAATTAGTTTATTTGAGATACAAATATTTTAAATGCCCATTAAATGGATTCAGTCATGATTTGATTGTTAAAACATCATTATAATATTATTATGGCTCTTTGTAAGGAAGAAGCTTTAATCTTTGTTATCAATTAACTGCGTTATTATAAAGATGACATATAATGATATGAAGCATACAGCAAACTTCACTTAAATTGGGTTAGATGTGTTGGTGTTATTAAACCCAAAAAGCTTTTTATAACAGTTATTTAGCCCATAAGGGAACTAACTATTTCTAATAATTATTTTTCAAGTTGCCATTGGTAACACTGGCTTCATGTTCGAATCCTGGCGCTGGTATGCATGTTTGTTAGTGGTTCGGAATCAACATTAAAGTATAGGTACCGGTCTAATTAGCCTAAAGTGTGCATAAAATACCAAACCAATGGTGCAACAGCCCCACGGTGGGCCATGACCATCTGTCTATTAGCAGATGTCGAGACAGGAAATGTTTTCTTTTCACAGAGTAGGGTTGTCAGCCCTACGCTCAACAATCATATTAGACCGGGACCTATATTATAAAGTACATTCCTAATCTCTACAAACACCTACAGCATGTACGGGTCTCGGACCAGAAGCCTGTGCACCAAGAGCCAGAGGGCTAGTCAATAGACCACCAGATCCCCATACAAAAAGTTGCACGTAATAATATTGAACCAATGATATCAATATCAAGAACTCAAATATTTTAAAAAATTACACATTAGTGACTATTTTATTGATGAAGATCTTAAATGTATATATTCAAAATGTGAAATATTTTCTATAACATTTAATCATTTCCATAGTAATTCGATGGATATATTGCGAAATGCTTCGGTCAATATGATGTGCCGATTCCAATCACTCCAGGTCGGAAGCTATTCAGATATTACATATTCCAAGAACACTTTCAGTTATTCCGATTACAATGTCCCAGAGTATTCCAACCACTGCAAGACGGATGAACACGATGGAAATTCAATAATCACATTTCTCTGTGTGTCTCACAATATTAAACCAACATACTTCTCCCCCTCTCCATTTCGAAGCAGTGTAAATTAAGACCCATATTGTGTTTTGGCACGATAATTGAAATTCCATTATGGTATTAGGGAGCGTTTCAATGTACAAATTTCTTGTCTATGTGAAATATTAAGTGTTTAACCAGCGAATAATTGCACATCCACTGTTTTGCTTTGTTTGTTATTTCTTCTCTAACCCCTTTTTAGCTTTTCAACGTACAAATTTCTTATCTATTTGAAATATTAAACGATTTCCTCTCGAATAATTGCATATCTACTCACTGTCTTGCTTTGTTTATTATTTCTTTCCAAACTTTTTTTTAAAAATAGACGAGTCTTCGAGAGATTTATTAGAGAGCGTTTCAATGTACAGATTTCTTGTCTATGTGAAACATTAAACGGTTAAACAGAGAATAATTGCACACCCACTCAATGTCTCGTTTTGTTTACTATTTCTTCCCAAATCTTTTTAGAAAATGGATGAGTCTTCGAGAAGACTATAAGAGAGCGTTTCAATGTACAAATTTTTTGTCTATGTGAAATATTACACGATTTACCCACAAATAATTGCACATCCACTGTCTTGCTTCGTTTATTATTTCTTCCCAAAACATTTTTAAAAATGAACGTGTCTTCGAGAAGTCTATTAGAGAGAGTTGCAATGTACAAATTTCTTATCTATCTGAAATATTAAACTGTTAATCTGCAAATAATCGCACATCCATTGTCGTGGTTTGTTAATTATTTCTTCCAAACCCTTTTTTTAAAAATGGACGAGTCTTCGAGAAGTCGAGAGCGTTTCAATGTACAAATTTCTTGTCTATGTGAAATATTAAATGATTAACCAGCGAATAACCACACATCCACTCACTGTCTTGTTTTGTTTATTATTTCTCTTAAACCCTTTTTTAGAAATGGACGAGTCTTCGAGAAGTCTATTAGATAGGTTTCAAAGTGCAAATTTCTTATCTATGTGAAATATTAAACGGTTAACCAGCGAATAATCGCACATTCACTATTTTGCTTTGTTTATTATTTCTTCTCAAATCCTTTTTTAAAAAATAGACGAGACTTCGAGAAGACTATTAAAGAGCAATTATTGTAAATTTTTCAATGTATGTCTATGTGAAATATTATACAGTTAAACAGTGAATAATTGCACATCCACTGTCTTGTTTTGTTTATTATTTCTTCTCAAACCCTTTTTTAAAAATTAACGTGCCTTCGTGTAACTGAATAGAAGGTCATCACCTTGCAACGGAAGTCTAAAAATAGAAACTAGCAGATATATAAGTGAACTGGATAGTGAATGTAATTCCCCATATCCTGCAGGCAATTCTCATAAACTGTCTTTAGTCCTCCCTAAAAAAAAAAAAAAGAAGAAGAAACAAAATGTTAATATGCACTAATAAAAAATAGGAGTCTACATTGCTATCACTGTTGCATATGATAATGTACCGAATTAATTTGCAAAATAGTCCTAAAAGCCAGAGACCAAAAGTCCTTTTCCAAAGATCTTTTGTAAATCAGTATTGAAAAAAGCTGTTGTCGATGTTGTTGATGGAAAGTCTAATAGGCAATATTCTTTTCTTTACTGAATATCGCTGTGATATATGCTTAAATTATATTTTTGACTACAAAGAAACTACCTACTAAAAATAGAAACAGGCAATCTTCTTAAAATATTTGACGTCTCAACTTGCGATAGAATGTAGAATATAAAGAAGACAGCAAACAATGCTTCCTAAAAAATTTAAAATAGGTAACTATTGGAATCATGGAATTCCCAATAAAGACATCGAAAGTTATTGTAAAATCTATGAATATCCTATAAAATGTAGCAAAAAAAATCACTTTTTATTCCCTTACAATTTTTAATAATTATTTTTCTCTCTTTAAAAAATTAATTATATTTGTGAGAAGTGGAAACATTACATATATATGGATTGAATGCATTATATTTGCAAATATTAATAATGTGTTTAACTAAATATATACTAAATATGTTACTACATTTTAATAATATGTTTAAAAAATATAATAGTATTTTTCATTTCTTTATTTTTGCTTTTTAAGTTTTTTGAGCGCATAGTTCATGATATTATGCAGATTGGATATGTATAGATCTGGATATGAAAGTGTAATTTCATAAATCCTGCTGGCAATTATCATAATATGTCCCGTGTTTTGCCATATTCCAAAAAGAAACAAAAATTGTTTCGTATGTACCAAATAAAAAATAGAAGAGCTATTTTGCTATTAATGTTGCATATGATATTGTAATGAATAAATTTATAAAATAAGTCTTAAATGCCATAGGTACAATCATGATAAAAGTTCTTTTTAAAGCCCTTTTCAACAAATCTTTTGTGAATCAGTATTCACAAAAGCTATTGTCGATGCTGTTAATGGAAAATCTAATAGGCAGTATTGTTTTCGATACTGAATATCGCAGTGATATATGCTTAAATTATATTTTTGAGTACACAGAAACTGTCGACTAAACATCGAAACAGAAGATCTTGAAATATTCAGGATCTCAGCTTGCTATTGAATATAGAGTACAAAGAATCTATCAAACAATGTTTCCTAAAAATTTAAATACTGGAAACATGATATTTCCAATAAAGATATCAAAAGTGATTATAAAATCTCTCAATACCCTATAAAATGTAGCAAAAAATTCCCTTTTTAATTCCTTATAATTTGGGATTTCCCTCTTTTTTTTCCCTTTAAAATTAGGAAACTAAATATTAGTAATATATTTAAAAAATATAATTTTATTTTTCATCGCTTTATTTTTTCGTTTTAAGCCTTTGAGCACATATTTCACGAGAAAAAAAAAATCGAACCTATTTAAGCCTATTTTTGTCATGTGTCCAATAACCAATCAGGAATTTTCTATTTTAATTTGCTTCAATTACTGAATTGTAATCATGGCCGTATTTTAATACAGGCTAAACTGGGCTTCAGTCCAGGGCCTCAAGATCAAGAGAGGCCTATATTCTAATTGTTAGAAAAATTAGAATTACATTATTCTAAAAACAGTAAACACTAAAACACTGAATCAAAAATAAGGAGAAATTCTACATATAAAAATAATAAAAAAACATAATAAGTAATTTACAAACTTAAAAATGGGAGTTAAAGAGCCTCATAAGGCCTATGGCCTCTTTTCATCTAAATCCGGCTCTGATTGTAATAGATCCTTTTTATCTTATACTAGCATATATAATTCGGTGTTACATAATCTTATACTCTCTTATCTCATAATCTTAACTTATATAATTTTATATTTTAGAAAATAAAACTTATTAAATCATTTATGTCAAAGAAATAAGTCGGTAAAAATCATCATAAACTACCAGCAAACTTTTCTATAGAATTCAGAATAAAAAAAGTCATATTAAAAACAATTTTAATCTCGAGTGTAGAACATCTAATAACGATAAAAAAAAATAAAAATAATAAACAAAAGCTATAATAAAACCAAAAACCAAATATAAAATGAGTGTCAAATGTGAAAAGTGCAATGAAGTTATTTCCATTTCTATTTCTTTAACAAGAAATTGTTAGTGCCATCTGGTGGCAATAAAAATAAATTTTCATTTAGTTAAAAAATCAGTAATCAGAATTTTTTTCGTCATTTTAACTTCTTTCAAAATAATATAGTACAAACTAATTTATTTGCTTCGAATTAAAGTGCTATAATTTTTAAAGAATTATAACAATATAATACATTGTTATAAATATGAATTAAGAATTGTTATAAATAAGTAAAGTATAGTTTTATTAAATTAAAAATAAAACATTTAATTTTTTTCTAGTTATTTTGATTTTTATTACAATATCATAAAGGAACAAAAAATATTAATAGAGTATTATTACCATTTAACAGAAAAATATTTAAAAAAAAATTATTTAAGAAATAAATGGTTAATTAAAAAATTGTTTCATTTGTTTGAATGTAATGCAGTTTCTTAATATTTTATTTTATTTTATGGTGAATTTGATTTAAAAAAAAATATGCTAATGAAAGCAAATGATTTCTGAAGAATATTAAAAAGAACAATTTTAATTTAAAAAAAGAACGATTTTTATTTTATTAAAAAAGAACAAATTAGAATTATTTTATAATTTTTTCGCTATGCACAAGATAAAAAAAAATGTAACTAATTTAGAGGGGAAAAAATTCGACTTCTTAGTGTTATATTTTTTTAGATATTGTTATTATGTCCCTCAAATTAATTAGGATAATTTTGATTAGAAATCTTTTTGCTTCTAAGTCCCAGTTGTCTTGTATATTATAATAATTTTTAAATTATATATTTACTAATTTTGAATTTTCAAATATGTAAGGTAAGTTTTTATTGCATTTATTGTTTTTCCTTCCCTTCTAATTATTTTGCCTATTAATTTTTCTTTGCTATTTTAGTTAAAATGTTTACTAGCATCATACAAAGTTTTTTTTTCCCCCCTTCTTCTTCTTCTTCTTGGCATGAATGATTGAAAAGACGTTATGGTTAGATGATAGAAAAAGTTATTAATCATTTTTTTCCATCACAATTTGCGGCATGTTGGTATATCATGTGATGGCGAGCCTGACTTTGTAGAATAATCAGTGGTATCTTAGCATTAAGAAATTCGAAGAGTCCTTTTTTATATGAAATTAAGTACATAGCCTAATGTTTTGTCATGAAGAATACATTTACTAAAGACAAAAATTTAATTTAATTTTAGCGGGGAAAAAAAGCCTTTGTTTTATTTAAACTAAAATCATGAATTTGCCACAGATTGATTGTGACATTTCCATCATAGACACGGGTTAGACACTGCTGTTGAGTTTCAAATTAAGATATCTTAGTTTGAAAACCGAAGGGGTTGTTCGATCCACAGCATTCAACAAACCATCTTCCAAGTCGGTTATTCGTATTGGTCGTACACGACTGGTGCCCTGCATCGGAACTCTGAAGATTTCATGTTCATGCTCTGATGTACATGAGCGAACAATTGGTGATTTGGTGTTGAAATGTTGTTGTTTTTAGACCTCGTTGAAAATCTTTCCCGAATGAGCCGTACAAGAGTGCTTTCATTTCCATTAGCTAGGCTATAAATGAAGTGAATATCGTTTAAGTTGCCATTAGGGAAGCGATTCATGTTCACCTCATTTCATTGCCGGCTACAGTGAAAAACCTACGCGTGGTGACCTTGATAGGTTCATTACATCGCCACCTATCCATTCGGGACCCAACTTTTAACTGTGATTCTGATTATTATTGAAGTTTTCTACTTCCACTCCAAATTTGTACGGGAAGTTCAGAAGCATCCTGTATGCATGCCCACAATTTGGAAAGTAATTTTGTTTTAAGGCTTAGTGGGAAGTTCAATGTATATGATGCCTTTTTTTCGTACGATAATACTATAATATTTTAACAATTTGTTTTCCAAGTATTCTGCCATAAAATAAGCAATTATGGGCAAATAGCCTCTGAAAGTACTCTCAAACACTTGTCAGTGAGTTGTTTGTATTATACAAACCTGGAACACGATGCTCCCGCAAAAAAACCCTTCATATTTCGACAAATTTATACGTGCAAAAATGTGCTGAGTATATAAAAATGTACTATGCGTGACAGTTTAACTAGGATCCAGCAGTGCTTCACTTATATATATATTTAAAATATCCCTTCTCC